>OENM01002143.1:1428-21245 GCA_900239745.1 Rotaria magnacalcarata | reverse complement strand
CAGTATTCCGATCGGAAATTTTCCTGTGAATTCCCAGCAGTTTCCTGTGCTCTCAGACAAGAACCAATTGAAAAATCACCGGAAAACAACCGAAAATTTCCGGCCGGAATACTGCTTCCACGTTCCAGTGATTTCCAGCGTTTTTCTGCAGTATACGGTGGTTTTCCCGCATTTTCCTGCCGGTTCCCGCAGTATCCATTCTCCAGAATCATTGACCTGGGCATCGACACATAAAATCAAAATGCTTTTTAATTGCGTGAAAACATCGATTAAATGTTCCTTTGCTATGACTGATAGCGATTTGTAACCGCATTGTTACAATGAAATAATACAAACAGACGTAAGTATATGTGTATTCTCTAAAAATCATCATTCATTCATCAATTTCGAATGAAAACTAATTGTTTGAAACCAACTGTTAGGGACCAGTTACCATTATTTGAAAACTCGATTTATTTTCGGTAAACTATCATTTGACTGAAAAATATAAGCAAAATATTCAAAACTGATGTAAATTAGGCACCAATTAGTTTCCGTCTAGTCGAGATATGATCGGTACGATATCTAACATTTTCCAAACGGTTCTACATCAGGGTTGTTACTTTATCTTTATTGATCTTTATATTAAAGAATAAAGATAAATAAAACCTTCATATTTATAAAATAAAGAATAAAGAAAGATTTTCTTCAGTCATTGGTAAATAAATAAATAATTTGTATAACAACAGAAAACATTGATTGCAGTTCTTGCTTATCATCACTGACATTGCAGTATGAAATAATACTAATTAGCAAATTATGGTGAGACATATATCATCTATGAAAAAAAATCTAGTGTTCAAAATGTTTTTAGCCTTGAGCTTCTTAATTTTCTTCGAGCTATCCGGAGAAGACCAAATTTTGGGTTTTTAGGGACAAATATTTTTCTTTATTCTTTATTTTAACTTTCTAAAATAAAGATAAAGATTATCGTTATCTTTACTTTGTAAATATAAATATTTTATTTATCTTTATTTTTTAAAGAATAAAGATTTCATAAACTCTTCATTCTTTATTTTATAAATATAAAGATTTCATTTATCTTTATCTTTTAAGTATACAGGTTTTTATTTATCTTTAAAAAGTAACGTAAATATAAAGTAACACTCCTATTCTACATAGAAAAATTATATAATCTTAAATTATTTGTGAGAGGTATACTGTTAAAGTCTCTACAAAAACAGCAATAAAAAATCCAATTCAGTCAGTTTGATAATTTTTTTGCAAATATATTGGTACAAAGAGGTTAGAAAAACGTGAAAAATATTTTCTTTCACACCTTTTATATTAGAATAGAGTGGTAGATCCAAATTACATCACTACTTTTGAAAAGTTCCAGTAAAACCTCTATATCTCCGCTTTCTGAACTACGTTTGAGCTGATTTTTAGATTGCGGAATAGACAAAACATTTTTCTATCGAATTGTATAATTTTCATCAAGATACAATTCGCTTTGAGTGAGTAATAATAAAGAAACAAGCACCTACTTTCATTTTTGTTCCACTCTGTCCATGTTTTAATTCCATCATTGAAGCCATTATTCTTTCTCGATTCCATCATTTCCAGCAAAAATATACACATTTTGTTAAAAAACTTATTTTTCGAGTGGAAGGTTGATATCTTTCCGAGGACAAATTACATCATTTGAGTCACTAGATCAAGCTCTATCGATTGATGTGTTTCTTATTTCGAATAAGTATACCTTTTATATATTTTTTCTCGGAACAATCAACTTTTTCGTGTGATGCAATTAAGTAGTGTAACTTAATCCCATCACACCAGTGTAACGATAAATATAGGACTCTGACGAGTTGATGTATTAAGACAAACTGGATAGAGGTGGAGTAGCTTGCAGCCACTCTAGGCAATGACGTTTATTCGCTTCTTCACATATCCAGAGTGTAACAACTTTCTACATAACACACGTATTTATAGGAGAGAGATAGAAGAGAGACAGGAGAGAGAGAGAGAGAGAGAGAGAGATATTAACACAATGAAGAGAGAACGGAACGAGGAGGAAGGAGAAATCATCGAAGCGTGCCATCAATATCGACACAACCAGCTATTCCTCTTTACTTATTTCATCATGTAATATAAAATGCATGTAAAATTGTTCATCATCAGAAATAAAAACATTGGCGCTAGATAAACTACAAAACTTCACTGAACAGTCTACCAAAAAAAATGTAGCTGAATCCAGTGACTATCTGTTAATGAAAAGACAGACGATTGTCGTCTTGTCAATTATTTACTCACCCTCTGCGACTGAAGCTCGAAATGATTTGCGAAATGTTTCATGATCTGTGGAACGTTTTCTTTTCTAGGATCGTATATTAAGTGTTAGATCAAGTGGAAATGATTGAAAAGTTGTATGAATAGAATTAGAAACTAAATATAGAAGATAATCTTTATTTAAAAGTCATGATCTGCGAAAGATTACCAGGATCAAATAGATTCAATAAAGAAGATGAAGATGATGGCAGTTGATCAATGTTCGTTGATGTATTAATAGATTTATTAGCAAATACAGCTGGCGAATAAGATGACGAAGTAGAAGAACAGGATATTGGTGTTGAGTTCGATGACATTGAAGGTGTAGAACACACGAGGCGAGGCTGAAGGATATTTGTTGGAGCATGATGTATACTTGAGGATTGAGGCGTCGGATATATGCTAATATTATTAGCAATCTTGTGGCGCATAGCATTTTGATCGAAAGGCCAAACGCCTAAAAATATAATTATGTGCTTCAACCAAGTGCTATGTATTAAAATTTGCTTACCAGCATGCGCGAACGACGAAACAATTCTTGTTGGTGAGAAAGCAGCTTTCTCAATGAATAACTTCGACCAGTCATGTTTTACAGAGTTGAAAACAACAACATCCAGAGGCTGAAGAGCGTGAGTCGAATGACTTGGAAACATTAAACATATAATTTGATTAGCCTGCAGAAGGTTGACCATCTTTAAACTAATATGTGAAGCATGGCCATCGATAATTAGCAAAAGTGGACGATTTAGATGAGATGTTGAAGGAATGAATAAGTTTTCCAGCCAATATTCATTCATATATGTATTGATCCATCCCTGAAACAGATACGTTGCCTAAGAATCATATCTGCAAATAATGCTTACTTTCTTTGTGACCCAGTAATGGGCTCCTTCTAAACCAACTCTACACCAAGTTTTATCAGGCGTTTGCCTGCATATATCAGTAATGGTGGTAATACTTGTCCACCAGGAGCGATACAGATAAAAGCCGTGCGATAATCTTTTCCAGTTCCCCCGTTGGACTCGAAAGCGTGTCGGCAACTGGAATTAACTATTACCCATTGACCTAACAGTGTAAATAATACATATGAGAAGTCGATAAAGTTTGAACTAGTTACCTTTAGTCTTGTCTGAAAATCCAGACTCATCTGCATTAAATATCTGGTTCGGCTTATCAAAAAGATCGTGCTTGATTAGCACGTCTTTAAGTGTTTTAAACCATCCCGATGGATTTTGTTCTGTAACTGCTTCAGCACGTGCTCTTTCAAGTTTTTCTTGTTTCTTCCAAATAATATCATCGAAATGTCTTTTAACAAAAGAATTCAACCATTTGGATCCTGGCTGAGTAGTAAATTCAAGAGATCCAAAATATTCGGCAGCCAGCTGCAGAACAATATTCTTCGTTGCATCAAAACCATACTCTGGAAGGAGGTGCATTAGAGAGACAAAGTGACTTTCTTCGTCAGAATTTAAGTACGAAATACGACCAGCACGGATGCTAAGAGTCGGCTCCCGATGTTGCTGACGAATCGTACTAGCAGGAACCTTGAACGCAATTGAAGCTGCTTTTGAGTCCATATCACTCGCCACAGCATCGACAAGAGCTTGGTGAGTATATTTTTTCGACATTTCCAGAATTGAATTTTTTTCAATAATGATAGCAAGAGAAGAAGAAAAAAGAATATTGTTCAATAGCATTATTACGCAAATTGACTTAATTATAAGCTAATTTGTAAAATATACATGTACGTTAATGATTATTGTATCTATCAATCAACTCGTTTGTAAAAAAATTAGAAATTCATGAGCAGATCGATTAATTGATATTATTTTACATACTGAGTGTAAATTAATCATCCCTATTAGTAAGTTCTCAAAGGTAGAAGAATGTTGCATCTCAAACTAGAAGTAAAAAATAATGCAAGGTTCTTTATCTAAAAAAACTCGCTAAATTCTAGGTCTAAATCGTCTGTCTTTTCATTAACAAATAGCCACTGAATTCAGCTACATTTTTTTGGTAGACTGTTCAGTGAAGTTTTGTAGTTTACCTAGCGCCAATGTTTTTATTTCTGATGATGAACAATTTTAGATGCATTTTATATTACATGATGAAATAAGTAAAGAGGAATAGCTGGTGTGATAGGATTAAGTTACACTACTTAATTACATCACACGAAAAAGTTGATTGTTCCGAGAAAAAATATATAAAATGTGCATTTATTCGTAATAAGAAACACATCAATCGATAGAGCTTGATCTAGTAAATCATATGATGTAATTTGTCTTCGAAAAAATTATGATATTCTGTCTGAAAACATGTTTTTTATTGCAATTCTATGCATTTTGACTGGAATGTTGTAATTAAGACATGGATAGAACGGAACAAAAATGAAAGTAGGTGTGTGTTTCTTTATTGTTACGCACTCAAAGCGAATCGTATCTTGATGAAAACCATACAATTCGATAGAAAAATGTTTTATCTATTCCGCAATCAAAAAATCAGCTCAAACGAACTTCGGGAAGCCGAGATATTCGAGATTGTTTTATCAGATTTGAATATCGTGATGGAATTCGGAACAACCACTCCATACTCTTTTTAATATACACTGATGAATCTTTTATATGTCAAACAAGCAACTATCTTTGTACTGCAACCTGTATAAAGTTTTTCTCATGTTTCTATAATGGAACATAATCATATCATGAAAATATTTACTTCATATCATTTAAGAAAATCTTCATTATAATTTTTAAATTAGTGATCATTTCCACCGGATAAGTACAAAAAAAAGATTTCTAGTTTTACAGTGCGTTAGTACCGGCCTGTATGAAAGGCCGTAAGCCATCAATTAAGGAAGAAAGTATTATCATTATAGAGAACTGACAAAAATAGCAGTGTTTGCGCATTCAAGTTACTAAAGGAAAGAGGCTTCGTAACGCTCCATCTGCTTTTTCCTCTATATTTATGCTTCTACGTACGTATATGAAAAATAATTAATATAATTTCATGATAGTATCAAAAACTCATGAAACATTCCACTATCAAATAGTAATTTACTTTCATTCACATAAAAACTCATGCAACCAACCACTTAGACTTCCTCATTATCATTTTCGTAGATAATCCAATGTTGTAGCTTTCAAAAAGACTACAGATTTACATATTTTCTCTGTGATGAGATATTTGTAAAATAACTAATATCGTCATGACTAGGAATCATCTGGAATTATGATTTTTTTCTGGTTCGATCCATTGGTTGTTCTAACATAACATTAATTTTTGCCTTTTACCTTGATTTATTTACTATTTATATCATACTATGGTGATCACGGTAACGATCAAGTCATTAATAAAATAGGGACATATGTGTAAGGTAGAGCCGGGCAAGTACAGGTTTTCTCGAGTACCAGTACTAGGGGTGTGAATTTATTGTTATTGCTATTGTTAGCTCTAATATGTATAGAATGAAAAGGATATATAAGGAATGAAAGAGAAATATATTAAGAGCGAAAGAGACAAGCAGTGTCACTGATGTTATGTGACGAGCGAAGAAAAAGTGAACTCCGTGGGACTCGAACCCACACCTCCCGCTATCTGGACAGATGTCCTAACCAGTTAGAGTAGAAGAACATCTTCATCTTCGTTTAGCGTTAGTAAGTTACATCACTAACGCTAACACCTCCACCTTTCACACAGTTCTATTTCGTTTTTCTATGCACTGTAGCGATAGAGGAGAACGTACGAACATGTGTAGGGGAAATATTGGTGTACTGCTTGCCAAACTTCTTCACCAAAAACGTAAGACTTTCTTTTTATGCGAGGATGTATATCTTTTTTAAATGTTTATTGGGATGTTTCTATATTATCTTACACTTATTTATTTATTTATTTATTTATTTATAATGTAAGTTGATCTATGCATACTTTTATAATAAATGATAAATAATAATTTATTGTAATGTTTTCAATTTTATTTTAATATATGTATGTTAATACAAATACAATAACGAGCAATAGAATCGAAGACGAATAAAGATGCTGCGCAATAACGACAAAACACGAGACTGAAACTTTTAGAAAATCAAAGAAAACAAAACAAAAAATAAGAGAGACAAAGAATAGAAATATGGAAAGTACACGGAAAACAATAGAATCAATAAAGAAGATAATCAATGCAAAGAAAGAAAGAGAGAAATCACTCTTGTGCTTGTAAACATAAAACAAACGAAACGAAAAGAAGAAACAACTATCGATTACGATGAAAAGGAATGACTGAAAAGAAACGAATAAGTCTAAGAAAAACAAGTTAGCGTCGTACAGCGACATTTTACAACGCTAACAGTTATTAATAAAAATAACCTTTTTTGTTATTTGTTATAAATAACAAGCAAATAACAAAAAAATATTTTTTTGAAAAAGACCTTGTGTCAGCTTGCTGTATATTTTAATTACATCCGTTACTTGANCTTATGCTTTAGAACGAATTTTTAACTTCTATAGTGCCAATTCGCATGGTATAACCCATATAAACAATGAACTGAGTTTTGAGGAAAAAAAGTTATTTGTTATTTATAACAACAAGATAACAATAACTTCTCGCCCCTAACCAGTACGAGTATGAGTGCCGACCCTTCGAGTACGATTACTAGTATGGAACCCTAAAGGTACACAATAAAATAAATAGTAAAATACAAAAAATCTATTTCTCTATTTGTAAGTATCTAAAAACTATCAAACGGTATTGCACTCTATCTTCTTTAATAGTGGCAAAATATGTTTACCGTAGCGTAGGATATCACTACTACTTGCAAAAATATTTAGTTAGAAAATTAGACTTATATCTTTAAAATTACAATATGTCACATATTTGTGTGAAAAAATTGTTTCAATATAAAAAAATGTTATTTTTATTTTCTTTTATTATCAATTTTCAAGTAAGTTACGTTATAACAAGACTTTATTACATTTGAGAAAAGTAAGTAAACAAACATTTTTTGTCGATAACGATGCTCGATGTGAACGCATAAGAAAACCACTTTGAGAAAAACGTCGTTCTCTTGGAGCCGATGTAGCCGGCACTAATAAGTATTTCAAACTAAGTTGATATAAACATGGATAAATGTGTTTCTTCGAAAACCGTAAATTTTCATCATTACTTTCTTCGTACAAATAAGCATCAAGTTCAATTAAAATTTTCGACTTATTGAAAGAATCTTTTTTGGTTTCGTTAAAGTAAGGAAAGGGTGACCGCACATATCGTCGCACGACATTTCGTCGCGTTCCCTTCGTCGCAATCATTTCGTAGCACGATACTTCGTCGCAGAAAACTTCTTTTCGTTCTGTTCGTCCCCATCTATTTGTCTCTTCTCTCTTAATGAATTATTTTTTTGCATATAACCAGTGGAAAACTTATCAGTTAATTTCTGTGTATTTTGTGCATACTCAACACACAACATCATGAGGAATAGATTGAGAAAAAAATACATAAACAAAAAAAATACAGAAGAAAAATTATCTAAGGAGTTATGTTGGCTGCTATATTTTTTAAGAATTGATCTAGTTGAGATGAGTCGAGGGGAGTTGACCAGTCGAATTTTAATGTCAATTTTTAATTAGATAATAGAAAAACGGCCGGGTTTCGGAGTATGAGTGTGATATTAGTACTGAGAGAAATGTGTTCAAGGATAAATTTGTATAACAACGAGCTTCATTGATAAATGATTTTTATTTCAATTAATTGATTGATGTTCAAAAAGATCTTAGCTTTACAATCTCGATTTTGAAATCGAAGAATAAATTTCGACGTTATTGTACGTTTTTCAATATAGATGTAACCTTTTTGGAGCATCATTGTTTTTTCTTTGATAGAAAACAGATTTTTCTATTGGAGACATTTTGCTTGAAAAGTAGTACGCAGTGAAAGTTGAAATTGAGAAGTGAAACATATTTTTTTATTTGACATGGTCCCATAATAAAGAATGTCGAATCANTCCTTCTAGCGAATTAAAATTATATGTCTTAGCACAATTAATTATCTATCGCTTTTGTACACATCTCTGGCAATTTTTCATTTAATTTATGTTATTTCCATTGGTTATACCCAAAAAAATAATTCATTAAGAGAGAAGAGGCAAATAGATAGTGACGAACAGAACGAAAAGAATTTTTCTGCGACGAAGTGATCGTGCGACGAAATGATTGCGACGAAGTGAACGCGACGAAATGTCGTGCGACGATATGTGCTAGTGCCAAGGAGAGAGACATTTTCTTTTAGTAAGTGATTCAATGCTATTTGTAGTTTCATCAATATCACTTGCTTTTCTTTCGTTAGATACATCGGCTTCCATACTTTGTGACATAGAAAGACTTAATTTAGAAAAAAAAACGAACAAATGCTCCGCGGAGTTTTTCAAGAACACTCATTTTTACAACAGTATGGAGATTATCTAGTCATAATAGTTTAAAACGTCCATCAAAAAGTGGAGAAATAACAAAAATTATATCTGAGGAGCGCTCAGACATAGAAAAAGAATCGAAAGGTACATCAATTTCAAAATGACGAAGACGTTCACTAAATCTAGCTTTAATTGATTAAATAAGAGCTTCGCACAAACAAGTTAGAATTAAAGTGGAAGAACTAAGTTCACGTTTTAGATCATATAAAATACCGAGTACAGTAGGTGCAACCAGGGTAACAGTTGCATAAGATTCACCCTGAGTTAATACAGTAGCTTGATTAAACAGCTCAAAGAAAGATACAAATTCTTCTAAAAATTTTCTGTCTCTACTAGTAAGTATGAGATCATTTTTTTTAAATCAGTTAAAATTGGATTAAGTGTTGAAGATGGAATGTTGATGATTTTCTTTACTGTTTGGAATTGACTGTTCCACCTAGTTCTGTTAGCTCTCGGCATTCTATGATTGACTTTTCCAATCGCTCCGCAAATGGTGTACTACAATGTGCAAGTCGAGTCAACTCAGCTACCTTCTTAAGACATGATAAAGCTGTACCACTTGCTTTTATACCATCATTAACCACCAACTGAAGAGAATGACTAAAACACGGTAAACGCATAAATTCTTCTTCAGCTGGTGAATTCAATGATGTTTGATAAGCACTATCATCAACTTCATTTGCTTGTAATCGCTTGTTTCCATCGGAACCACAATCATCAGATTCTTCATCATTTGATTCGGATCCCGATTCATCATCTTTTGTAATTTTATTAAAATAATCTTCGAATTCGGGTAAAATAATATTATTAAATGCAGCCAGGTTATTACTGGCATTGTCTATAATCAAACGAACAACTTCACCATTTAGATTGTACAGTTATATTATACGATCGAATTCCGCTGAAAGCTTTTCACTTGTGTGTTTTCCTTCGAGCTGTTCGAATGAAAGTAAAAACGATTTATATTTATCATTAATAATAGTGCGTAAAGTTACACCAAAATAAGACCGCATACGGCGGTCAGTCCACACGTCGAGTGTTAGACTTACATAGGTTGATTGCGCGCATATTTCCTGTAATTTTTTAGTGCATCTTTAATGCAATGTGGGTAAAACTGAACGAGTAATGTCACGTCTATGAATAGGTTTATATTTTGGGTCGACATCATTCATAAAATTCTTGACTGAAACGTGATCAACAATCGATAATGTCATACCCATATTAACTATAAGGTTTTGAATAATACTGTTGCTCAGTTGTTGTTGTCGTTTGTTATTTGTTGAATCTATATTTAAAAAATACTATATTGTTATGATATTCATAGAACAAACATAGAATAAGAAATGCACGATATATCTCTAGCACCAAAAAGGAACTCAGTAGTGATAGAATTTTTTTCCATTAACGTAAGCTGCATCACTAATATTTTTTGTTATTTCATCATCGTTATGAAAGTAATCGATTCTATTTATACAGAAAAAAATTCACATTTTTCATCATCCGGACTAAAAGCATTGTTCATTTTTGGTTGGTTTTCAGCTATAATAGATTGATCCTGATCATCCTTCCATTGATCAAAAATATGTTGATGCTTATTCTTTAGATCTTTTAAAAAATTTGAAGNGTTATTGTTATTAATAACAATAACCTTTTTTGTTATTTGTTATAAATAACAAGCAAATAACAAAAAAATATTTTTTTGAAAAAGACCTTGTGTCAGCTTGCTGTATATTTTAATTACATCCGTTACTTGAGCTTATGCTTTAGAACGAATTTTTAACTTCTATAGTGCCAATTCGCATGGTATAACCCATATAAACAATGAACTGAGTTTTGAGGAAAAAAAGTTATTTGTTATTTATAACAAATAACTATCGAAAAAAAGTTATTGTTATTGTTATTAATAACAACAAGATAACAATAACTTCTCACTCCTAATACATAGGTTCGAGTAAAATTCTTTAATTACCGATGGACATTGAATATCATTTTGCATAGTAATAAAACTAGAATTAGATTTTTGTTCTTAGGTGTAGTTGAGTTACTGGCCATAATAAATAAAAGTCAATAACCAATAACAGATGAATTCGAGAATAATAACAACACCAGGTAGAAAGATTTTCAATATAACAATGACAACAAGAATAAAAAATAAAAAATAAAAATGCGTCGCAGTTAAAAAACAGACAACCAGAGATAAGAAGTTGTTCAAGATAACAATAGCAACAATAGTAGCAAGCAGAAATTGTTCACAATATATATCGAAATAACAAGACAATAATCACTTATTGAAACAAACGACTTTACTATTATAAAGCGAAGAAAAAAAGACTAATGGATTATTTAAATGCCAATCCTATTTAGTATAGTAATAGAATATGAGTAAACTAAAATGATAATAAATAGAATAGAATATAGCGACTATTATACAACTTTCTGTCGTATAAATACCGAAATGTACCATAGTATCGATTGAAGAAATCATCAGTAATTGGCTTCAGTTTTCAACAGAGCGCAGACAGGATAATTTTTCAATAAAATCGAGCATATTTTTATATGGTTAAAGATAGCACTGTCCTGTATGTTTACGATCAGTGGTCCTCGAGTACGAGTACAAGTACGAGTACCAACCGCTTGAGTACGAGTACCAACCACCTGAGTACGAGTACGAGTACTTCGAGTATTCTGCCCAGCTCTGGTTTAAGGTTATTTTTCATTGATACCATGTAGATGAGGGTCTACTTTGAATTTTTCGAATTTTTGTTCAAAACCTTCAATAGATCAAACGTCATCCAATGGCTATTTTCTTTTATATTTATAGAAAACCTCGCCATTCTTTTGACAAGCTAGTTGATTTATTACTTTCACACAAATAATGATTCACCTGAATTGTTTATATTGATGTGTTGCTCAACAATATACTTTCAGATAAGTATGTATATTCATTTAATAAATTATACAACGACCTTCATTGGCAAATTGGTTGACTAAAAACAAAAGAAATATTTTGTTTTCATATTTCTTCACGCCAAAGGTATTACTGTCATCCCTCCCTTTATATGTAATCATCCTTGCAAGAATATAGACTGAAGGAATCGAACATTCACTAAGCATGCAAAATATCACCTCTCATATCAACACGCATCGCTGAACTTATAACAAAGCTTGAGAAAAATCAACCGATTTATCACTTGTTTTTCATAATTATCTTATTCATAAGTACATTTAATACAGCTCATTATATAGATATTTCTTAACATTTCGAAGGTTAAAATAATGGATAAGTTTTACTTCAAATATCGAAATGTAAAAGATGTTTCTCCCTGGTCCGGTCTACTAAACGTACAAAAATTGACTGAAACTCTTCAACAAACTCACAATCCACCAGGATCATCACAGTTGGTTCGTCTTACAAATCTTAACAATTCTATCAACGGTAAAGATCCAAAAGCAATGTCAAAATCAGAATTGAAGAAGTTGCTCAACAGTGTTGTACACGAATTTAACCAAGTGGATGATAAATATAAAGAAGAAAGTTTACCAATTATTGCTAATTGCATTATAAAAATTGGTGGTGTACAAGAAGCAACCCTATTATCTGTTCTACAGCATCCTTTTGTTTCTTCGCTTCAAGCTCCATTCATTGATTTACTTCATCGTTGGCGAAATTCTTCTTCTATATCTGATGGTGAAGCTGTAGTGTTTCGTGCTGTAGTTAAGCTGATAGAAAAATTAGTCAAATCTACGGGTGATACCAAAGTGCTTCCATCATGGTTGTTCGATTCAACATTTCTTTCTGCAATTGCCGATTGTCTGACCGATATTGCCACATCACGAAAATATTTTGATGAGCAACATCGTCTTTTGTTAAAACGTTTCACGGGTTTAATTGGAGTATATACTGACTGTCAACTACGATGGAATGATAATAATAATAATGATAAAGATAAACTTGTGATTCTACTGGGTCCTATTATTCAGTGTCTCACTTCGTCGCATTATGCTCATATTTTCACAAATACAGCACAAAAAAAAACGAAAATGACAATTATCGAAAATTTTTATCTGCTTAGATGTCCATCATTTCTCATTTCATACAACGGTAACTAAACTTAACAGATTTCTATATAGATAAAAATAATTTATATATTATTTATAGGTTCTCGTCTCGAAGAAACTATGAAAGATTTACTTACGGCAATGTTACCTAAATATATAACAATTTTAAATAAGATAATTCCTTTAGTAAACGACTGGAAACGACCAACGATTCAAGCAGTAAATTATTTATTGCAAATAATAGATCACGGAGCAGATAGATTTCCAAAAACTGCTAAATTTGTTAGCGGTAATCTAAAATTAATTGATCATGTATTGGCATTGATCAATGAGCCCCTATTCTACGATAATCTTCAGAAAAAATCGAGTATAAAGACGAATTTTATGAATACAGCGCTTGAATTTCTGGTAAATATGATAAGTGAACCAGAAATTCTTGCTCATATGAAACAAGCTTCGTCGGCACCTATATTTCTTCGTTTAACATCATGCAAACATAAATCATTAGCACTTCATGCTAACAATCTTCTTGCTTATACAATACGTGAAGAAGATATCAAAGCAATGCCTAATTCTGGTCTATTACTCAAAAAGAATATTAAAATACTTAAAACTACAATAAATAAAAAGTCTGATGATCATAGCAACACTGAACAGCTGTTAGAAACTTTAAGAGGTAATTAACTTTACATTTATTATTTTTTAGGCGAATGATTATGAGGAAAATGATTAGTTTTCGACAAAGCCGATCAACCTATGATTGAGTAAAGCTTATTCTTTATTTGTTATTCGTGATTTATAAAACAGTAAATTGATTGTCAAAGTTTTATAGATATGCTATCAACAACTTTTTCATATAGAGAATTTAGTTCTTTTACATAATCTGATTTTGCATGGATTTATAATATGCAATAAATCTTAGAGTGTTGCTTGATGCTTGTAAGGCTAATCGCTTTGTTCCTCATTGCCACTTGAACAATACTAATAAATAGAATCGTATTATTCAGGTCTTATTAAACATGATCAAATAAGAGATGATCTTATAAAACAAAATGCTATTCCATTTCTTCTCAAAAGTGCTGACATATTAACCGGCAAATCAAATGCATTAATACTAGAAATCTTGTGGTCTTTGTCATTTTGTGACGAAGGTGCAGCAGCAATACGTTCAAATTCAAAGTTTCTTAAACGTATTGAAACCATTTCGAAAACCACTGATGATGAACAAATAAAAAAATCAATTGAAGGACTTACCTGGACACTTGTAGAAAGTATTTGAAGAAAAAAAATAAAGTTTTCCTAAATATATCAATCGATATGTTTCTCTTCTTCATATTTCAGAGCCAGCAATGTTGGAGAGAAGAGCGAAAAAAGAATCCGAAGAAAAAAATGAAGCTACTTCAGAGATGATAACAGTTACGGAGGAAATCGTGAAAAGCGATGGTACAAAAGAACAGGTAACAGTAACTAAACCCGCTCCACAAGCTAATCGCGAACGAATATTTCAATATGATATTATGATCTCGTACTGTCATGCTGATAAAGAACTAATTTATAAAATACATAAGTTTCTTCTTGCTGAAGGTTTTCGCATATGGATCGATTTGAATAACATGTTTGGACCAGGTAAAATATTTCTCATTGATTCATATGAATCTATTGTGAATCTTAATTTTCAGCTATGAGTGCAATGGCCGATGCAGTTGAAAATTCAGAATTCGTTCTACTTTGTATGTCCGATTCTTACAAACAGAGTACATATTGTCAAGCTGAAGCAGAATATGCATTCGGTTGTAAACGACGTTTAGTGCCATTGATAGCAAGACCAGGATATAGAGCAAATGGATGGTTAGGATTTATGATTGGATCAAGAATATATATTGATTTTGGTGCATTCGATTTTGAAACAGCTTGCCAAAAACTACTATCAGAAATCGCTCGTCAATCACAAAGACCTCTTCCATCGAAAGCAACAGCTGCAGCTCAACCAAAAAAACCTATTGAAGCAGTTCGTGTCGAACCAGAAATGCCTGTAGTTTGTGTAGAAAAAAAACATGAACACAATGAAAAAGGTTCCCTTGCTGCATATAAGGATCGAAAGCCGGCATTTGATTTTATAAAAAAATCTATGAGCCAATGGACAGAATCGGACGTATTGGATTTTCTTTTTACACAAAAGTTTATTGAATTAATGCCATTGTGTGAAATGTTCAATGGTAGATCACTTATAAAATTATACAGGATGTGTAAAACTCAAAGCGGTCAAACATTTACTTTTCTCGATGATGATTTGAAATCAACGTACAAAACGAAATTACCTTTTGGAATCTATGTCAGATTTGTAAGCGCAGTGGAACAAACTTTGGCCACGCAAACACCACGCCCAGTGAAAAAACCATTTATTAAAAATGTTCCTCCTGCTCCACATGAGGAAGCGTCACCACAAATAGTTTACGATTATGCTCCATTGATATCATCTGAACCATTTGATCTTGTAATTACTTCTAGTGCTTCAAGTTTGAACATTTTAAGAGTTGTAGAACAGTATGGTCCGAATCTGAAGAGACTGTTAAACGTTTGAACGTGAACTTGAGGCTTATCTCAAGACAAAGTGCTTTTTTTTAGTTCTTATTTTAAAATAAACTTGCGATTATTTACGTTTGTCTCTTCATCAAAGATCGTTGATTTTTTATTCTTAAGAGGTGTTTTTTTAGCAAGAAAGAGCTTTTTTTCTTTATTTAACTCTTTCTTCATACTTTTCAAATTAATCAACACATTTTAATAACTGTTTGAATTTAAATATAAAATATTGCCTGGGCAGATCTTTATAACCAACAAACTATTTCTGATGATTGCATTTTCTTAAGAAATTTTCTTGGTGTAGTCAGTTTTTTGGTGCAGTTTCTAGTATATTCGATTTATAGTAGCAATAATCATTAATGCCTGGTAAGCGTGTTTGAAATGTAATTACTGTTTGATGTTGATTTATTTTTGCGACTGCACATGTGATTGACACATTCCATTGTCATTTAACTTGCCAATAGGTATCTACCTTATGAGTAAGAAAAGAAAAGAGAAGCAAAGATAATTTTCGATTTTTATCTCGTATTGCTAATTAAAATATACGCTTTCACTTGTGTCTTGCTATGATATTTTTTTTTCTCTCAGTAACTACTCCAACAAAGGTGTTTGACGCATCGATGAAGTCATTCGTCATCATTTTGTTTGTCACATAAAACGCATTGGCTCACCTTGAAAAAAATATCTATCATATTGGCACTTTTCTATATCATGAAAGCACTCTTTTACCTTGAAAAACGTATTTTCGTTCTATTATTCTATCACACCTGTGAAAAAGCTGTTAGCGCAATCCCTGCGGGATTAAAATGCGAAACACGATGAAACTCCTTTTCTGGAGTTCGTCTATCACGGTCAGTGATGGTCTGTGGGGCTTCTCTGTTACGGTCTGTATTATGATGTGTGGAATCTCTAGAAACCACCACAGGTCGTTACAGAGAAAAGAATTAATTAATTAACCAATTATCTAATTAAGTAATTTCTCTGTAACGGTCGATGGGAGTGGGGCTGGGGTGGGAGATGGGTCCAAATTTCTACCTTATATACTTCAACATTCCTTTCAGATCGTGTTTCACAAAACATGTTAATGATAGAGCGAATAACGAGTGCACTAAATAAGTAAAGCAGAAAACAATATTTATAATATTACCAACGAGGTATTGTCAGCGTCAACAGATGACGCTGTCTGTCGTATAGCGATTTCGCTATATTTGTGTTTTCCTTTCGTTCTACGGCTCACGTGAGTGAGCTATTCGAACTGCGCATATACGTACATATATATGTACATATTTTACGCAGTTCGTGTTGTTCTTCGTATTTTCGTTATCATCATCTTCTTCTCATTCTTCTCATCATATTTTGGTTATATGTTGTTATCGTTATTATCATTATTATTATTATATATATATACATATAGATCTATCAGCTGCATATTATTATTCATGTATGTAAGCCTTATTCTATATTGTACAGAGTAGATTAGCTCATTAGACATCCCCATATATTCAGAGCTAACAGGTATACCTTTGAGAAGAGCAAATTATTTTTATTCACATTTACCATACGATATTCTATTGCCATTTTCCTTTTGATATTCTTTGGATCTACCATTATCATATCAGGCAGCAATATTATTTGAAGAATCGTTGTCGATTTCAAATGAACCGATTCCACCAAATCAAATAAAAAGTACAATTTTACATGAAAAACCTCGTCGACATAAAGCACGTATTGTAAAGCAAAAAAGCATTTAGTGATATAGATATTAATCGACCATTACTAATAGTGTATGATGATGACGTAAATGGGAATAGGTATCGACGTAATTCACACACAATCCATAAGTATCACCATCTTAAAAAACAAGAATCATTTGAAAAGTCATTCTTTGGAATTCAGCATTCCGCAACTGCTCCTGAAAATCACCAATCAGGAATATTTTCTTCAATCGACCGTTATTGCTCTATCTTGAGAGACCAATCGGATACAATATCTAACGAACAACTCGCTGATATACTGAATAAACACTTACATTCATATTGAAAACTTTTGATATTAAAAATCAGCAATAATTGAATAGTCTTATCAAAATGGTTGATACGCTCGTTGTTATTCCTCCGTCAATATTAATATCTGTTTTGCACAATGAATATTTTCCTCTACTTTAAATTTTATTCATTGATATACATTGTCAGTGGCGTCATCGTTTATCATTAACCGATTATGAATTTTTAGTTTTTCGTTCGATAATTAAATTAATGAGTATAATAATTACGAATATTCAAAACATTAATAACATTCCACTGTGGCTAGCAGATTCTAAATTACTGAAGGCAATTGCTCATTGTCTGACCGATATAGCCACATCAGGAGAATTTCTCAATGTTAAAAATCATCGTTCATTAAAAAGTCTAACACATTTAATAGAAATATATTACTGATTATCAACATCGTTCAAATGATACGTATCATTCTGATAATGATAAATTCGTATTGTTACTCAATCCTATTGCAAAGTGTCTTGTGTCATCTTATTGTATTAATACTTTCAGCAATATATCACAAGATAAAAAATCAATGGCAACTATAGAGAAGTTATACCTACTTAAATGTCCATCATTTATCACTTCATACAATGGTAATTTATCTTATCGCGTTTTTATATACATGAAAATAATATTTTTTTTTTCTGTTTGTTATTATTAATAGGTTCTTGCCTCGAAGAAATTGGAAAATTAACTTGTAACAATGTTACCTAACTATGAAACAATATTCAATGAGATAGTTTCTTCAGCAAATAACTGGAGCCAAACAACAATTAAAGCTGTGGATCAATTATTCGAAATAATCAATTATGGAGCAGATATTTCCAAAAAATGCTACACTTGCTAGCGAACATTTAAAATTAATTGATCATGTATTGAAATTGGCCAATTAACCACTATTCTACGATAATATTCAGAAAACATCGAGCATAGAGGCGACTTTCGTGGATACGACGATTAGATTTCTTAGGAATATGATAAGTGAACCAGCAATTCTTACTCATATAAAAAAGTGTGTGTAAAACCTATATTTCTTAGTGTAACATCATTTCAATCTAAATCATTAGTACTTAATGTTTACACTTTACTTGCGCACAACAACATGTGAAGAAGATGTTAAGGCAATGCCCAATTCTGGTCGATTACTTTCTACAATTATTGAATCAATTGAAAAGGCATTTGTTGGAAAGCCTGAAACGACAACATTAATAGAACAATTACTCGAAACTTTGAAAGATATTGAATGAACTACGAGTTTTTTTTGAAAAATAACGGTTAATCATATTTCATTTTCTAGGTCTTATTCAGCATGATCAAATAAAAGATGAAATCTTAAAACAAGATAAAATTCCATTTCTTCTCGAATGTACGAAAAAATGAACGAAAAGACCGTTGATGTGCACTTTTGAAATTTTATGGTCTTTGGCATTCTCCGACGACATTGCTAGTGTTTTACGTACTAATTCGAATTTTCTCGATAAAATTCAATCTATTGCAAAAGATAATAAAGATGAATCGGTGAAAAAAGTAATTGATGAACTTGTTTGGAAGCTTGTAGAAGGTATCTCAACCTCTTTTTTCTTCCATTTATATTAGCCTTGATTAAAAAATAGTTGACTCATACTATTTTAGAACCAATCTTCTTAGATAAAGTTTAAAAACAAGAAGACATAAATATAAAAACAAACACACAATCTGGAACAGCAAAACAGCGCGGTGGGACCTCGAGTGAACAATCATGTCAATATGATATTATGATCTTGTACTGTCATGCTGATAAAGAACTAATTTATAAAATATATAAATTTCTTATTAAAGAAAATTTTTCAGTATGAATCGATCCGGATAATATGTATTGGGCCAGGTAGACGTTTTATTAAATTACTGACGAAAGATTAGTTTACTATTACTATTTTTAGCTATGAGTGCAATGGCCGATACAGTTGAAAATTCAAAATTCGTTCTACTTTCCATGTCGGATTCTTGCAAACAAATTACATATTGTCAAGCTGAATCAGAATATGCATTTAAACGTAAAAGACACCTAGTTCCATTAACAGTGTGACCAGGATACCGAGCAGATGAATGGTTAGGATTTATGATTGGATCAAGAATATATATTGATTTTGGTGCATTCGATTTTGAAACAGCGCCCATGTCGCCTCTTTTTTACCAACAGCGCCGCAGCTACGCGTAAATACGGCGCATTGATCGTAATGAAGACCTTTATAAGAAACTACGCTTACTGCGACTCAGACCAACATAACTGCGTTCTAGTGATCGCATCATACGATCTGTTGTAACTGTAGCTGACCAATCATAAAGAATTCCTCCTTATTTGTAATTGGCCACTCTAAAACAGTGAAACTTA
>OENM01002142.1:0-11855 GCA_900239745.1 Rotaria magnacalcarata | reverse complement strand
TTTTTTTCGTGTACAGATACGTACGATCTGCCGATGCTGAAATTTTTAACTCAATCAGCTGTTTGACAAATCTTTGTCTGTCAATGTTTGATCTTTATCAGGAAGAAAACAAACACTAGTAAAAGATTTAGGGTAGTTGGAAACGTACGGTTTTGTAAGAAACCGTATCTGAGCCGAGTAAAAATAGTGATTTTAAGTGATTCCAGTAGTGCATAGGTCCGCTAATCTGGCTGAAAATGAAAGAATGTATGGCAGCTTTTGTAGTTTTGTAGAGTGGATCTTGGATCAGAAGATGGATGAGTTACGATATAATATATAATAGTTCATCTCTAATTGAGAGGGTTGTTTCCGGAGTTTCTAATGAAAATTTATAAGCAGTATCTCACAAGTTTTTGAACCATGCATAGATTTCAGTTGCGCAGCGTTTCGTTTCGTGTGATGACAACCATAGATTCCTTCAGGTTTGCGTTCCGGAGTGGTTCAACTTCTGTCAACACATTTTGTCTTAAAAAGTTCGTTTGTAGCACTTCAACAAAAGCTGTCTGCTATTCTGTTCAAAGTAAGATTTGAGAGAAAGAGGAAAGGTAAACATTATACGAACATTGATATTNNATCATGTTATACTACAGAGTTTGTTTTCACCGACACTACGCTTTTATGTATGTTTAATAAAACAAGATGAGCAAGAATACGTCAATACTTGAGCCTAAAAGTCGGTGCTACTTTGTCTGCAATGTATTTCTCTATGAGATATCGATTGTTTATTTTATCACCTTTCAATTAGTTATAAAGAATCAAAATAAATCATCGCCATTTTTAAAATATTTGTTGATAATACTACGACGCATGTGATAATATGGGTGATATACCTTTATCAAAAATCTACAGTAAGCTCAACTTTCCTGGCACATACGTAAGAGATGGAACCCACTGAGGTTCATGAGGTTGGCATAAAGGCACCACAAATAATATAGAAGAACATTTCCGATCAAGTGAATATAGCGAAAGAAAGAAAAGGTTAGCCTGGAGAGTGAGAAATACAAAGAATGAGTGAGATAAAGCAAAAAAATGAAAGAAACACATTTGAAAATGTCTACTGTATATCGTTTAGGGCTGCATTTGACAAAATGGGAAACATCCATGGAAACGTTTTTATAACTTATCACTCATCATTCTTTATAGCTTCCCTTTCCGACAAAAAATGTCGGAAAGTAGGAAAAATTAAAAAGATTCTTTCCTGGAAAAAAGAAAGCAAAAACTTTCCTTTCATTACCTTGAGGGTGTGGGTGTGGGCGGGTATGGGTGTTGATCTTGTGTCCAACCGCACCACACACCCACACCCACCCTTTTCTCCCTTGGTTATCAAAAATGGTTAGGTCTGAAAGAAAATAGCAACAAAGTTGTTTCGCGAAATCCTTGGGGTGAATCTCAGGTATAATAAGATGAGTAGTGGTGAATTATAAAATAAACTTGAGAAAAGCAATCAAACACACAGATTGATTCTCAGGATACTAAAATTAATTTGAAAATTATTTACAGTTACGCAGGGGCGTACCGAGGTACCAAAGGCAGGGGACGCGAAGGGGTCGAAAGCATAATAAAGCACCTAAAATAGAGAGTTCTGCGAGTAAATTTCTAAACCAGGGTGGGAGTGACAATGATGAATTCCAAAAGCAGCGGGAAGGAGCGTTACGCCCCACGTGATCCCATCGGTACGTCCCTGCAACTATGATCGCTATTTTGCACATTTTAAAAATCCCCTGTTTTTTCGCACAAGGTACTTAATCACTTAATTTTAAGTGAATTAAGTATTAACGCGAAAAGCTTAATACTTAATATTAAATCTTAAGTCTTACGTTAACACTTAATTTTTAAAATTAAATGCTGCGTTAACACTTAATATTAAGTAATTAAGTGGCTAATGCAAGCATTTTTCTATTCATATTAGGTGTTAAATTAAAACTTAAGATTTAATATTAAATTAACGTTAGGTGCCACCAACACCCACACCCAACTCTATTGAATAGAAATTCTTTCTTGGAAAAAAGCAATTACTGTCAAAACTCGTTTTTCCGGAAAAAGAAGCACAACTACTTTCAACGCCGATTCTATAAAACGTCATCGCATTCGTGACACACAACAGTAAATATATTGCTGAGCAACTCTTGAGAATTTCAAGATAGATAAAATGAAGCAAATTATTCTTATTGTATTGGCTCTGAGTTTCAGTGAGTATTTCGGAACGTCCAGAAGTAAAGTATTGATATACGAATTCATTTAGGCATATGTTCGGGACAGTCACTGACTTGCTATTATTGTGCTGGCTGTTCAGCACCCACTACTACAATAGACTCAGTATGCATGGTAAAAATTCAAATATTTATATTGTTTTTAATCTTGCTAAACACATTTTAGACGTATACTGTAACATGTTCCACGAGTTCATTATCTTACTCGTACACTAGCTTACTCAGCTATCCATCTAGTATGCTATGCGGTACCAGTACAACGACTTCGGAAACAAGCAATGGTGTCACGTATACATGCAGGGATGCATATACATGCTGTTACTCAAGCTACTGCAACACATGTCCAAGCTCGGGGTGTACTACGTAAGTGAAGTTAGCACAATATTCGAGTATTTTCTACCGAGATTATTACGATCACTTGCGTTGGGCCTCTAAAGTTTTGTACTAGATGCATTATTTTATACTCTCGCAAATCATACCATTTTGAAATGGGATTCCCAAGCAAAAGCTTCAGCTTACTGAACAGATAATCATTTTTGCTCTATGTACTCACCGATTCACAAGGAGAAATTTCAGTTCAGATTCGCACAACGAATTGTGCTCACTCTACGAATTCTCGTGTTGTATATAGAATCGAATTATCCGTCGAGTAGTGTATGGCTCACGGGCGATCATCCCTACTGGAATCACGCGAGCTCGTAAGCAGTCGTAGCCTAGTTAATTCCGGTGGAGAGCAGCAGCCATCTACGGCAATCTTAAGACACCCTATATGTCTATGGTAGAGCGTTAACTATACGTTCATCGGTTTTTATCGTAAGTCGTGGTGTGAGTGTGGATAACCTACCACTCCTCACCTCAAAACTCAGCTTTGATCCGACCAAAAAGTGGAGGGTTGATAAGGGCAGAAATAAGAATGTACTGGTCGTAGTTATACAGAAAAGGTATTGCGGCCCTAGGAGAAGTTTAGATACTTTTTTCAAGCATCGTTGACGAACAAATAAAGTAAAACCCTCATAGCTCATCTACGTCACCGTCCACATAGTTGAATATTAAATAAAACCATAGTATCCGTATGAACCCGGCAAAATAACTAACGTAAGAGTACTTTCGATTACCATTAAAAATATAAGTAACTTGAAAAATAAAATAGTTATATGTTTATTTAAAAACTATTCCTTGTCAGAAGTTACGCCTTTGAATCGTATACCGTTCGATAGCAGTGATGGAATCGGTTAGGTTTCATATCGAATCGATCTTAGCACTCGTCGATAGGGCATTGAGTTCTTCATCTAGCACAGCAACTTAGAGAATCAATGTTAATCGTTAAGCTAATCTGAGCTGAAATTCCTCTTTTTGAAAAACAAGGATATAGAGAAAAAATGATTATCTCTTGAATAACCAGAAGCTTTTGCCTGACAACACTTGTTTTAAATGGCACCATTTGTAAGAGCATAAAATGATGCATCTAGTACAGAGTTTGAGAGACCCACTACAAGTAATGGTGCTAACTGCAATACAACATACCTCAATATCGTGCTAACTTTATCTATGTGGATGTTCTTATGAAAATTCNGAGCTTCCCATATTTCAGCCTTAAAACCATTCATGTTTATTACTATCTCTGTTTTACTAGCAATTATTCAGCTGGCTACATGTGCGCATTGAGTAATCTACTGAACCGCTGACGTTTATTTGAATTTTAAACTTTACATGAAATCCTGAATTGAATCTCTTATGAAAAAAATTAATGTTTTTGCTAAAAGTCTCCGTTAGATTGAATTTCGACGAAAATCAACTTTGACTTACACTGTGGGTGTGGAGTGTGGGTATCGCTGAATATTAGGATGATAGTGAGAGTGTCGTTCATAGTTTGACTGTGGGTCAGGGTATGTTGTTGTATTTAAGAGTAATACCCACAATCACACCCTCAAGATAGAGAAAAATGTGTGGGATAGCAATTCAATACGATGCGATTTTATTGAAGAGAAAAACGTTGAACACGATGATTCCAGCAATCGACGACATATAGGTTGCTATGATAATCGAAGGACAAACCAATAAGACCATAAAACTGATTTGCTCCTGATCCTACACCATTTCCGCCCACAATGAGAGTGCCTTGTTTCTCTCCTTTAGGCCAACGGACCGCTCGATGATTCCCGTAGTCTGCTACATAAAGAGTACCCAAGGTATCGACGAACAGTCCCATAGGACCATCCAATTGTGTCAGAGCATTCCCTTCACCTTGGCCTCCAGCGACGATAATTCCTTCTTTTGCGTCTTTGCTTCACTTCATCACACGATGATTGGTGTTGATCGACAAAAATATAGGTAGGCCAGTTGAGTTGACCAAGGCTAGAACCATTGCCAAGTCCACCTTCGACGATAGTTCCATTCTTGTCTCCTATTTGATATCGTCTGACTTCATGTTTTTCGCCGTCAGAGACATAGAGATATCTCTGATCATTCATGGTCAATCCCCAACAATCGATATTGTTGATGAAAATTTCTCCTTGTTTGGTACCATTACGACGATGCCATCGTACAACTCGTCGATTATGCGCATCGCAGATAATGAAACTATCCGTCTCTTTGTCAATTAAGACATCAGTTGGACTATTCAATTGATGTAGTCTATTTCCATTTCCATTACCACCAGCTACGACTTGTCCATTCGCATCCCCCATCTTCCATTGGACGATACGATTATTCAAGTAGTCAGCGATGACTATCATCTGATCATCATCAACGAAGAGACCAAAAGGGGCGTTAAGTTTATTGGTGTCATTGCCTTGTCCACTACCACCGACAACAGTGTCACCATCCTGTGCCCATCGTGCGCTGGCAGGAATACCAGGAATGACTAGAAATCAACAAAGAAGAAGATATTTCTATAGAATCCTATAGAAGAATATCGACAAAAACTCATCGGAGAAGATCTATAAAGTTTTTGCTTTTTCTTTAAGTGATCTGATGTAATGAGCGAAGCTGCCAGAAGAGGCAAAAATTTTCGAAACCGCGTTTAAACGCATTTAAAATGCCAAATATTTTCGCTCACCGATGGGAACCGCGATCGTCAACGATAAATGACCACTTTTTGGAATCTTTTACACTTTTTGTGTGTTTAAACGCGTTTTCAAAACTTTTATCTGTTTGGGTGTTTGTGGCAAAGGTTACTTTGAAATTCTGAGTGCGAAAATTGCTAAATGTCGATGATGCAAGTCAATTTAGATTTTCTTTACAACACTCTAAAAAGTGCTAGTATATTTTTCTCCGCGCTGAAAGTTCACCAACCCATAAGAAAATTGGAATTTTGTTAATTTATCACACTCTCACTTGTAATCGAAAAGCGTTGAACACGATGATTTCCATAATCGACGACATAGAGATTCCTCTGATGATCGAAGGACAAACTGAAGAGACCATTAAACTGACTTGCTCCTGATTCTTCACCATTTCCACCCACAATGGCAGGGCCTTGTGTCTCTCCTTTAGACCAACGCATCACTCGATCATTTCGGAACTCTGTTACATAGAGGGTACCCAAGGTATCGACGAACAGTCCATTAGGAAAAGCCAATTGATTCAGAGCATTCTCTTTTTCATGAACTTCAGCAACGACAATGCCTTCTGTTGCACCTTTATTCCATTTCATCGCACGATGATTGAAACAATCTGGCACGTAGACAGTGTTGTCGATCGACAAAGACGCATCGCGGCTCCTTGAGTTGATTGAGACCAGAACCTTGACCAATGCCACCAGCTATGTGAGTTCCTTGTTTGTCTCCTATTTGATATCGTCGAATTGAGTCAGGACGAGAGACATAGAGATTTCTCTGATCATCCATGGCCAATCCAATACAGAAGATGTTGTAAATGAGGATTTCTCCTTGTGTGGTGCCACTTTGACGAGACCATCGTACAACTCGTCCATTCTCGTAATCACATATAATGCGACTATCAGTCTCTTTGCCGATCAGCACATCAGTTGGATATTTTCACTGATCTAATCGATCTCCTCGCCCACGACCACCGGCAGTGCCAAAGTTCCGAGAAAGTGTCACTTTTCCTACCCAAAGTCCCGTGGACGGATGCCGCCATCAGTAAGGTCCTATGAAGGGACTTTAGGTTGCGGGTGAAGGACTTTTCACAGGACTTTAGGTAAAGTGTACTTTTTCTGGATCTTTGCCAGCCCTCACGACCACCAGCTACGACTTGTCCATTCATATCGTCTTTCATGCATTGGACGATACGATGGTTCCAGATATCAGCAATGACTATCGTTTGATAGTCATCAACGAAGAGACCGTGAGGGTGGGCGAGTTGATTGGTGGCATTGGCTCTTCCGTTACCTCCAGCAACAGTAACAGGATCCTGTGCCCATCGTGCTTTCACAGGAATCTCAGGAGTAACTAGAAATAAAGTAAAACTCAAGTTTTTTTCTCTTCTCCTGTGTGCGTTATTAGAAATAATTGTCGTATAAGAAAAAAGTAAATTATATTTGAAAACTCTGTTATGCAATCAAATTTTGAAGCAGGGGATTTTAGTCATGTATCAAGAGAATGATTATAGAATTAAAATTAATATCAATTTTATCACAAGGCTTAACATTATGAGAGAGAAAGAAAAAAAAAATTTTCTTCAGTTTTTTAAGATTTTGAATAGTTGAGCTTAGTGTTTCTTCGATATCTAACGTTTAGATTCATAAGCTAAATTTATTTATATTTTGCGAGATTACAATGAATTTAGTTGATTATTCAAAGAAGAAAGAGAAAATATTCAGTTTTTGAAAGTAATTAATTGAGAAAACATTACTTCATTATTTTTACTGTATCTTATTAATCTATACTCGAGTTAAATTACATGTACTAATTGTCAATTTATTTGAACAAGCATTTATTTTGAAAGTCATTTTATTAAAAAGAATCGTAAAATCTTTTGATGTTCGTCTAAAGTTGTTATTTTCATATATTTTAATCTAAAAAGAAAATTTTCTTACAGTTATTCTCAATTGAAATCAACAAAAGAGTTGAAGAATGAAATTTAGACGAGAAAAAGTATCGTCATTTTTTTATATAAGAAAGTTGATGTTCATCAAACGATGTCAACCCTTTTTTAAATTAATGTTGATGAAAATATTTCTTTTTTTGAAATTCATAATGACTTTAAGCTCTGTCTAACATTACGATACACGTCATGTACATATGTATTTAAAAAAAAGATGACTGCAACCTATAACTGTGAACTCTTAGAATTTTCTTCATTTGAAAGAGGATAAATAAAAGTTATTTTGTTTTGATTTGTGCAAGATTCATCTAATTAGTTTTTTTTTGTCCGTAGATCTTGCTTTATGATTAGTCGGTCTTAGAAACAATTCAAAATTCTGTTTATGGTTTCAATTTTTAACTCAACGTATACGAACAATTTAAAACTTTCTCAAAAGTCTTTTCTTTTGCCCTAATGAGAGTGTTTTCAGAATTACGGAACCTTTTTCGAACATTGAAAAAGATATTATTCAATGGCAGATGATTCACTCTCTAAAATCTGTCTCATTATGAGCCAATATCTGATATACTGACAAGTTGAAAGTCTTTACTAAGACTTTTATTATTGTCTTTTTCGGTATGAATAATTTGTTTTTGCTTTGGAACGAAAAAAAGCTATTATTTTTTCAGTGAGACATTGATTACATACAGAAAATAGATTAATTGACAGATGTCGATTGTCAGTTTTTTATTTATTGTTAGCTGTTGGAGAGTGGAGATCAAACTATTGAGACTAGATTCATCTTCTGTGGCAAATGATAATCTTCCGACTGAAATTATATGACTAATTTTTTTCTTAGACTCCTCATCACTATTAATGTCAAAAATAAAAGACTTGCTTTATTTTATTTTATTTTACTCTAAACATAACATATTAAAGTACGAAATCAATATGAAATTTATAAACATTTTATTGATTCTACCAAACAATTCAATTCCAAAATTTCTCTTTTTTTATAGCTAACATGTAGATTGATAAGCTAAATTTAATTCACTATTAGTATGTAAGAATTTTTAGTAACAATCTTAATGCTTGTTCTTTTGTAGAATACA
The DNA here is from genome assembly GCA_900239745.1 of Rotaria magnacalcarata. Taxonomy (NCBI): domain Eukaryota; kingdom Metazoa; phylum Rotifera; class Eurotatoria; order Philodinida; family Philodinidae; genus Rotaria; species Rotaria magnacalcarata. The sequence goes on along the minus strand of OENM01002142.1, from coordinate 3,508 downwards.
TATGTAATTATGATGAACAAGTATGTTTAATGCTGATTTTATGACTACTCTAACCTTGCATTTTTTTGGGTGTGGGTATGAGTGTGAATAATGAATATACCAACACCCACGCCCACACCCACACCCACACCCGACGACAAATTATTTAGTTAATATTTTAGTGATTGTTTGAGCCATAATAGATTAATTTTTTATCGATTTCCTTAAGAATCGTTAGAAAATATATTCGAATTTGACTAAAACCGCTCGTTCTAATTTAATCACTGATCTATTTATTATTGTTCATTTTCATTCTCATATCATTAGAATTGACGATTAGCATGATTCTCATGTAATAATATTTCATTTTTAAGAGTTGACACCGTTGATTTAGCTAGGAAGTGCTCAAATGAGTAAATGTAAGTACTTAAAGTTTGCTTTTTTCCGTGCTTAAAAGCGATTTAACTTCTATTTCTAAGCACTTTAAGTTGCTTAAAAATGTGCCTTTAAAAGCGGTTACACAGTGAATTTTTAAACTTTATTTTTTCGCTGAAGTTTTCACGTGGGTTCTAGTTTCGATATCTCTACTTTATTCGTTAGCGCATGTATATGCCTTAGTGCTGAAAGTTCTTCTTGACTGTTATCAACCATTTATAGATGATCAATACTTGTAAATGACTAATACTCCTAACGTTTCATTTTTTATCTGAAAGATTTAGAAAATTAGCTGCAGTTCAACATCATTCGTAGTCAGTTAGACAAAAAATAAAAGTTTTCAAAGAGTAATTATGTACATACTTACTGTTTGAAAACTTTTATTTTATTTTTGTCTAACTGACAGCGTGCGATATTGAACTGCAGCTAATTTTCTAAATTTTTCAGATAAAAAAATGAAACCATAGGAATATTAGTCACTTACAAGTATTGATCATCTATAAATGGTTGATAACAGCCAAGAAGAACTTTCAACACTAACGCATATACATGCGCTAACGAATTAACACGTTTTTCAAAAATGATCGCGTGAACACGCGTTAGAAAACCTAACCTTTGACGACACAAAACGCGTTAAAAAAATTTAACGCATTTTCACGTGTTAATTTTAGAAATTTAACGCGCGTTTACGGTCAAAAAGGTAACATATTTAATCGTTAAGTCGTTAAATTTTTAATGATTTTTCACGTAAGGATGCTTCGTTAAATCAATAAAAAATTTTACATGGGAAAGCTACGATTAAACGGGTACCAACTATGAAAATTCAAGGTGAACGTAATATATCCCGCACCGAAAAACTACAAAACAATTATCATATAATTAATTAGTATATTGGCAGCTCATCTTTTAGTGAATGTAAAAAATTCGCTTGCTTTTCCCATGCATTAGAAGTACGTAACTTTCAGAGTGAAAATATAGTAATCAACATTTTTCTTCTCTTGTTATCCTCGAAACCATGACTCTACGTATCTTGTGTCAATATTGAAAATAAAGGTACCATGATATTCTCTTACCTTAAATAACAATTTTATTCACAATGTATTTAATGACGAACGAGTATGTATAAAGTGAAAGAAAAAAAAATATTTTCTTGAGTGTGCGTGGGTTTAAAGATATAGACGCTCATAGTCGAACTCACACAGACCCACACCCACACCGGCTAATACGCCAGATCTTTTATCAGATGTGTCATTTCACAACCAGGAGTAAGAATGAGATGTTGACATCNTTGTCATGATATATATACATGTGACAGAAGTCTGCAATAGATACAACGCAAATTTTTGTCCTTTTTCTCCGAGTAAATATTTCACATTTTTCTGCTATTTTAAAACCTGTTCTTCTTCCATGTAAAGTCGTTATTTCAAGAAAAAATATTAGTAATTCATTTTTGACTTCTTTTTATTTGAGATCTAGAGAATAGTTCTTGTTGAAGGCATAACATTTGTTTCCCAAAAGTACAATTTCGAAATGGGCAATTGTTTTCCTGGTGGTAAAGCTTCTTTAACAAGTTTAGTAGCTTTTGATTACGAAGTTGATGAGAAACAAGTGACTGTTGTCTCGCAAACTGGTGGCCTTGGCCAAGGAATATATCTAGTAACATTTCCTGGTATCACCACTCCTATTCGGTATGATCGCGTGGGCTCCGTTTATATGCGCCATTCTAGTGCACCTCCACTACCTCATGAAATTTCAAATCAAGTCACACCAACCGGTAAACCATCGAATCATCCGGTTATTGCATACGCAGCAGCAGACAATCAGATTCCTGCTCAATCTATCACAATGATTAAGATGACTGAAGAAAGAGGTTCAGGAGTCTATCATTTGAATATTAACGGCAATCGAATTGTTTACAAAAAAATGGGAACTGTTTTCATGAAAGCTGGTTCAATAATACCCGGTACCAATATGGTTGTCTAAACTTAGATGTTTTCGATTATAACAATGGTTGATTTATCTTTATTTTAATTTATAAATACAAATATCTTATTTATAATTATACGTGATTATAAAGGAGTAATAAATATAAAGTAATATCTTTATAGAGGAATACATTGTTTTCACGGTCCTATTCTTAATGCGAACTCACCCTGTGATAGATATTCTATAGAGATATTACTTATTATATAATCTTCTATGCCTATGATCGGCGTCAACTGAAACAGATCATCGCTTTATTACACTCAACACACCCAGCAGAAATTTTGCTAACAGCATATCATACTTTTACAGTATACTTTAGAACGCCATATTAAAAAAATGGCTACCATTTAAATGGTCAGTACTAAAGGGTGCGGGTGTGGGTGCACTTCTTCTCTGAAATCACGTCCTACGCCCTATACCTACACCCACATCCCTATTTTATTTTATGGTCAGGAACAAACAAAATATGCATATCAGCTGTATCACGAACAATATGTCAACAAAATGTTTGTGAAGGTAACTTTCGTTTTCTTCATGCACAAATTCGAATATATAATGAAGAAATTGCACTTTTTGATGTTGGTTCATTTGAACACACGCGTTTAAATAGTTATTTTATGAAAATTCTTTCCCCAATACTTTATCGTCGAACAAAACCAGAATTTTTTTTTGAATCTATCAACAAACTTATATCACTATATTGGGAGTATAATTAATAACTTATCTTTGATTAGTATTAGCTATATTTACTTTTCATGTTTATGATAATTTAACAACTACTGAACTTGTACATAAAATAAGTCAAACATAATTTATTGCCGGGTATCTTATTTTTCGTTTTAATCAATTAAATGATTTAACTAACGAAGTAACATCAATTACAGCTAATACGTATCGTGTACAACCATTTATGGAGTATATGAAAAATATTGATATAGCAGGGTCAGACAAACAATCAAATAAAATAATTCAAGCAGAGGAAGTTCTTAGTATTAAAAATCTTTCATATTCAAGTCCAATTAATAATAAACATATTCTTATGGATAATCTTAATTTGATATTAAATGAAGGGCAACGTTTACTAATAACAGGTCTTAATCACTTCTTT
>OENM01002141.1:1316-21268 GCA_900239745.1 Rotaria magnacalcarata | reverse complement strand
AGGAGATGGGTATCCATTTGCATGGATATCTATGTATCCTCAGAGCTGAGCAATTTGAGTGCATTTGGTGTAACGGGATGGGTATCCATTTGTACGGATATCTATGTATCCTCAGAGTTGAGCAATTCGAGTGCATTTGGTTTTATTTTAATATTGAGAAATTGAGGAGAATTTGTCCCGAGTTGGTATTGAATGGTTTTTTGAAGTGGAATGTAAACTTGGCTAATTCATTAGATTTTTTTTGAAATTTTTGTATCGATATGATTAGTTATATGAAATGCATCGAAGATCAAATTGCTTTACGAATGCAATGTAATGTAAACTCTGAGCAGAAGAATATAATCGGAAAAACTTTTAACAATCAAACACACTGATGTATCAAGTTAGATTTTCAACTAAATNAGAGCTGAGCAATTTGAGTGCATTTGGTGTAACGGGATGGGTATCCATTTGTACGGATATCTATGTATCCTCAGAGTTGAGCAATTTGAGTGCATTTGGTTTTATTTTAATATTGAGAAATTGAGGAGAATTTGTCGCGAGTTGGTATTGAATGGTTTTTTGAAGTGGAATGTAAACTTGGCTAATTCATTAGAATTTTTTTGAAATTTTTGTATTGATATGATTAGTTGTATGAAATGCATCGAAGATCAAATTGCTTTACGAATGCAATGTAATGTAAACTCTGAGCAGAAGAATATAATCGGAAAAACGTTTAACAATCAAACACATTGATGCATCATGTTAGATTTCCAACTAAATTTTTCTAACGGTGAAATAGTTGTGATAAAATAAGTGAATATGGGCTTTTGAAGTTTATGTGTTGCAATCAAACGATCATCGAGTTAACGATTACGATAGATTCTTCATAATTTCATGCTCGATGCTATATTATGGGAATATGTTGTGTTTTGAGAAATTTTTGCGGATATTGTTTGATGGCTTATATTGATCAATATTTTTTTCGTCATCAGCCCTGGATTGCTACACCACTCGGTAGGGGATTTGTATGCGAATAGTCATAGATGTCTTTCATTGATAGTGTTTCCGCACAGGTGCACTTATCTTCACATCCTTTTTACCGCTCCCCTCGAATTCAATAAGTTGAATTCAAAAATCAAAGTAAGATGCTACTAACATTTTCAAAAATGTTTTCTAGAACGAATCACGAATTTTCCTACTCACAGGTCGTACTGCAAACAAATTAATATAAGTCACAATTCATATAACATACATGTGACAATCCACAATAACACCAACTACACAGCATGCTACAGTTTCAACACGACTTCATTCAGTCATTGTGATGAAAGTCGTAATAAATTGTTATCAGGTGAAAATCAAGTTGTTCAACGAACATTTACCTGCAATTGCACGCTATCTACAGTACTCAATAAACAAATCTATACATATCGATAAATATTGGCATAAAGCTGACTACATGAATACAATAAATTAAAACGTAGCATCACGTTTCCTTATTTGTAATTATAAAGACAGTATTCCTACAATAGAGTATCCATTTCTGATAGCCATCTCATTACGCCAAATGCACTCTAATTGCTCAGCTCTGAGGATACATAGATATCCATCCAAATGGATACCCATCCCGTTACACCAAATGCACTCAAATTGCTCAACTCTGGAGAAACATAGATATCCATTCAAATGGATACCCATTCTCATTACACCAAATGCACTCAAATTGCTCAGCTCTGAGGATACATAGATATCCATCCAAATGGGTACCCATTCTCGTTACACCAAATGCACTCAAATTACTCAGCTCTGAGGATACATAGATATCCATCCAAATGGTATTCTATCTGGGTATTCATCTCGATACCCAAGTTGTGGATATTATGACATCCCTCGATGGACGTGAGGGGAGGGAGTCACTACCATCATGTGACTCCCTTAGTAGTTTTTTACAGATCGACAATCACGAGCAAAATGACCCGGTTTATTGCATAGATAACATCGTAAAGGACGCGATTGGTAGTGTAATGCATTAAACGAAGATTGATGAGCTTGCGATGGATAACGTGGTGATGATTGATGATGAAAACGATTATATACCGGCCGAGGTGAATATCCGGTTGTAGAATAACCTCTGGAATATATATTGAATGAGTTTGGATGGCGTATAGGTTCAGTCGATTGTGTAGATCTATACCATGAATTGTTGGAGTAATATATTGCTTGTGTATCATTTTCATTTGTTTGAGGAATTGATGTTGTAACGAGACGATCTAAATTTTCTTCACGTCGTGCTTGTTCTAAAAAATCTGCTGGTGTGGATGGAGCTCCGCGTAATACGTCTTTCATTAATGACGGTTTTAATCCATGATATAAATGATCAAGTTTGGATGCATCTGTCATGTTTGGATCAACTAATTTACATAATTTAATAACATCTGTATAATATTCAATAACAGCTTCATCATATCGTTGCTGCCGAGTTCGTAAGCGATTCGATGCTAACTGTTTCGATGATGGGGATGAATATATATGAAGAAATTGAGTTTTAAATACATTCCAAGATTCGAATATTGTAATATTTTCAATAAACCATTGTTTAGGGTGTCCGTCCAAAAATGTTGAGATGATTTTTAATGATTGTGTTTCTGTAATATTAGCCATATGAAATTCAGCAGTTAGATCCTTCATCTATTCATCAGCATCTTGATCTGGTTTACCAGAATATTTAGGGATTTGTTCCAATGTTTTACTAAGAAGGGTTGCGGCTGTTTTCTCTGTCATGAGTAATTCTTTTGGACGATAAACTATTGGAGCTACTGTTATACGATCAGCAAAAGTAATATCAATATCGGATAAACGTTGAAACTCAGCTTCAAGGAGTCGTTTTGCACCTTGTCGTGTTAGCATACACTAATTATATGAATAATAATCAACCCCGACTTGTGCACCAAATTGTTAGGGTCCTTCCCCTTCGTTTATTCCTTTTAATCCTCCTTTTTTTACACAAAACCAACCTTTGAATTCAAAAACAAAAAAGCAACGAAAATATCCTTTTCCTTTCTCTCTCTCTTCCACCAGTCGGTTCCATCTCATAACTACGATAGAGGGATAAAGATGGCCGTCTTATGTCATGAGATGTCTCTACTGACATAACAGATTTCATCTCTTAAATTTCGCTTTTTGTTTGAATTTTCGTTGTTTTCAAAATCTTCTATATATTCGGTCTTGCGTTTGATGATTTTTGATACGCTTCCGATAGAAATTTTGTATTTTTCGAAAAGTACACGATACGAAACGTTGTTTTCATGTTCACGAATTAATTGTATTTTTTCAGATAAAGTCAACGTGTTTCGTTCCGTCATTTCACAATAATGTATAATAAAGCGAACTGTTATGTCTATTGAGATTAACCAACTCATCGTATTCTATTCAATTTTATTTTTCTGTTCATTTCATGCGACACATTCGTTCGTACCGCATTGACGAGCATTCCTTTTCATATAATCGTTCAATATGAGTATTACTTTTTGTTTCTCTCTCTTTTTATTTTAGCGAAAGTGCACATTCGATAGCTTATATGTTGACTATGTAGAGGTTTTCTCTAGTAATGGGACCAAAAAAAAGTGTTCAATGTTCAGAGTAAGGAGGTGTTCACTTTATAGAGGTTCATTTACAGCAAAATTTGCTTGGGGGAACAAAACATGTGTTCAGATTAGAGGTGTTCACTAACCGAGGTTTTACTGTATTCATATTCTGCAGATGCACAAAAGATATACTGGTTTTTATTGATAGTAACTGTTTTCATTGAATCAGCATGTTAGATGAAGGTTCGATTCCTTCCCCTGACACGGTGTCATCGTTTACAAGATATACGGTATCGGAAGAATAAACAAAAAAGAAGAACAACAATAAAAACGCTGGTTGCGTAATCAATGCCTCGACTTCGATTATATTCTGTTCGTTTCTCTCTTCTATGTGTTTCTTTCTCTGTTTGTTACCGTAGCTCGTATATGTTGATGCCTATGACGTGAAAAATATAAAGAGCATGTTTGAATGCCCTGAAAGATGTTGAAATTTGTTAACCCTAATATGGGAACAATAAATATATATGTTAAAAAAAAATCAGCATGTTAGATTTCCAATTTCTAGAAAAAGAAATAAAAAATATGAGTTACTGAAAGAGTATGTTGATGATTTAAATAGCGTTGAGAGATTATTGGCGTCTTAATGATTATGATATAGCGTTAAGACAAGATTGTTCTCTTAATATTATGATTTTCTCATTTTTTGAACAGGTCATCAATAACGCTTTTGATGAATACACTCTTCCAATTCGAGAAACATACGGAATTGATCAAGGCTTGGAATCAATTTTAGGCAAAGCAAAAGTGCAAGTTAGAAAAATAGCTGTTGGTTTACATGCCGTCTCTTTGGCTGCTGCTATTTTTGATCAATTGATAAATGATGATTCATTACCTGGTTATTATGACAAGAGTAAGGCTGTATTTGACTTACTCAAACGAGTAGTAAGATGTTACAAAGAGGCACACAAATGGATGGTGATCTCTGAAAACACAGCAAAGGCAGTTGTACTACTGATGAATTATTTTGTGATTCAAAAAAGGATATACACTAGTCGTAAGTTATCTCTGATGTGAAATATGCTTCATCTATAATGAAAAATATTAAAATCTCATTAATAACCTTTAGAATCATAAGAGTTGATCATCTTATACTTGTCGCAGCTTTTAAGTCAGAGTTTAATTGTATTGTTAAAACAGAAATACGGAGCTATTTTTTTATTTCTCATTTCTCACCTCCTCCTTCTTATTTTCTCCTAATTTGTTTAACCTTCATTCCTCCTATTGATGACAATCTCTCTTTCCTTCTCTAGCGTCAAGTAACTGATTAATATATACAGATTGGTTGTTCAATTGAGCAGACAATCGTATTTTTCCTACCATTTATATATATGTTACAGGCAAAATTAAACTTCAGGCAAAATTAAACTCAGGCGAAATTCGTATTATAACAGGCGCGCAATAACGAAAGCATTTTCGTTTGATTTAAATGCGATATCTTAGTGTTTTTTACGTCACAGAAGCTTCACAACTAACTTTTTGATTAGCTTAGTCAATTACAACAAACTAGTTTCTTGTCGTACGAAGTTTATACGTATCATATTTTACCCTTAGTGGTTACATAAAGGAATTGCCAGAAGATAATTATTACTTGATTTTTTTCTGGAATTTATTTTAGCCAAAACTTTTATCAAACGCTATTTAAATGATTAGTTACATATTAAAATCTTCGAGGAAATTGATAACGTAAAAATCTCGATAAATCTGTTCATTTCTTATTCGCACGTTTTCCTTTTTTTTGGTCGGGCTAAAGGTGAACGTTTTCTTTTTTTGTTTTATAACTTTAGGAAGGGTATATTATACATAGAATGTCTCATCAATTAAATAATATTAATGAAACTGAAGAGAAAATCATTTGATCTTAATGTTTTACGTTATCGAAATATATGACGAAAATACTTTCTATAAAAATCAAGTGAATTGAACATTCTGATTAATTCTGTTATCAATTGATAAGAATATAAAAATATAAATTCACATGAATTGAAACGAGTAGATTGATCAATTCTATTACAACTGATATCAATATAAAAATATAAATCGACATTTTTTGTTTTCTTCCTCGCTTTTCCTTCGTCCTTTTTTTTTTGGTCCAGGTAACCAAAATTTCACGTCGCCTTATTCTTCATATGAAATTCGATTAACACCTACTTCTATCATCAATACAAATAAATCAATACCATTCAACCCGGTCATATTAATTAAAAAACAAGACATTCGCAATATATATAACATTTTACACGGTTCATTCGTTGTTATATCTAAGCCTCGAGATCCTCGCCTTACTATAACTAAGATAATATCATTCATAGTACTAATCATCTAAATCAAAAATAAATTAAATTCGATTTTTAAAATTTTACATACAGAATCATTGTTAATTCCACACATACTAATATTTTGTTCTCAACCTAATTAAAAAAAAATCGATGAGAGTAAACCAATAACCATATTCAATATCAGTTCACATACATTAAAAGATTCGATTTTGACGATTTTTTTATTACTTTCCTATTTAATCCTCTTGTGAATAATAAAACATAATAATCCTATTTCGTAATAGATGTGGAAGGTGTAGTTTTATACGACAACGGCATTACAACCAATATCTCTCATTCTAATGGTCAATCTTACAGTCGACGTTCATTAAAAATAAAAGACGATACCGGTACAATTAACATAACAATATGGAATGAAAAAGTAAACATTAAAACAGAAATACTTCGATCAACATTATTCATAATAATTTTCACACATAGATTGTAGAAGTACTTGAACAGGTCGTCAATAAAACAATTCGAATGAGAAATGGAAAAATAAATCATTATCACGGTAAACCAGCATTTTGATATTCTATTAAACTTATATATTTTACATATAATAGATTATGTAACAATTAATACTTATGAACATACGTTAATACAATTCTATTGAACTTCTTCATTTTTTATTAACCACAAACTATATGCGCATAATTTATTCTTGATTTCAATTAACACTCTTCGAGCTATCAGAGAAACTAACGATCATAAATTTACAAACGAATCTCAATAATAATTGCGAACATAATAACCATATGACATACATATACTGTGGCACAAATCTTGAAATAATGCTAATATATCACAAAATATAATCTAGAGAAATTCCTACAACGCTTTATTCAACAGATACACTATTTTTAACAATTGAGTTCACTCGATACATCTACACCTAACTTAAAGTTAATATTTCTGTTTGAACACAGTCGCATGAACAACACAAAAATATTCTTCTTTACGTAAAATTTAACAGAATTCTACATCGTTGCAAATACCTTCATTAATATAGATCACTCAACACGGTGCATATTTGCTCTTTGCAGCAAAATATACCATACTGTACATCTTCCTGAAAGATATACGATTTTGCATTGAAATAGCTAGCGAACTCTACATCTTCCTGAAAGATAGACGATTTTACATTGAAATAGCTAGCGAACTCTACATCTTCCTGAAAGATATACAATTTTGCATTGAAAAAGCTAGCGAACTCTACATCTTCTAAAAATATAGACGATTTTGCATAGGAAAAACTAGCGAACTCTACATCTTCTTGAAGAAGATATCGTTTTCATTACGCAAATTAACGAAACGGTACGTCGTCTTCAAAGATATATAATTTAAATTAGCGATGGCCAATCATCTATTAAAACTTGCCTTTTTAAATTTTAATTCACTTCGCGTTCTACAAACTTTATTTATCGTAGACTATGAATTTTTCATAAGATGTCAAATTAAATTTAAATTTTAAAAGTTTGGTTTAATTTTGCCTAGAACTCAATTCTGCCTGACACATATATATATATATTCTGTACTGTATTGGCTAAGATTTGTTTTCATGTCATGTTTTCAGGACCAGTGCATGAAACGTTAGATGAGATGCGACAGAGATTTGAACAAAATCGAGATGAACAAGAACGAATCGAGAGAAATCACGAAGTTTTGGCTGAATCTCGACGATCAAAAGTATCAATGCGATCAGACGATGGTAGTGAACAGCGATATCCAGAAAAGGTTATTTTACTAGCTAGAGGTACAAAAATACCATGGATCAACATAAGCCTTAGTCATGGAGGATATAAAGCGGCTACGCTACATCAAGCAGCTGCTAATCTTCAAAGTGAAAATCTTGGTATGTTCATTTTTTCTTGTGCTTATCTTTGAATGTGTTACAAATAGATGAAAGCAACACCGATACCATTGATAATGACAATTGTCAACTATGTATTAGTCTGAACATGTTGTTTTCTTTTTAAAGTCGAACACCTCACGATGTTCGCCAAATGCAAAACAAAAAGAAGCAACGAAGTAGCTGTCTGATAGTCAAGAAAAACAAATTAAGAAAAACAGATCGCATATAAGATAGAAGAGAAAATATATAAGCACATAACTAGGAGAAAACGCAAGACAATGAGCCATGAAAACAGAGAGAAGGAGAAAAAAAATGAAAAGTCAAGTGGTATATTAATTCTGTCACTCACTGAACGGTATTAACTTCTAACAACAATGAAATAATGTTTGAGTCACTATGGCATACATTCCTTTATGTTTGCATCAACATATCGATGAACAGTACTTTCAACTTATTTATATACACGCATATGTATCAGAGAAATATATTATTATTTATTTATTGTATTTAGGACTATTAACAAAAGAAAAAAATACTGGTGCTCACAGAGCAATAACATACTTTTCTAAAGTGTTGATTGATCAAAAATGGGATGTAGAAACATTGACCATTTTTTGTACTAAACTAGCTAAATATAATGTTTCACTTGTGGCTTATCGAGCATCACTCAAACCTGAAATAACTGTTTTAACAACTGAAACAGAAGATGATGACAGTATGGATGCTTTTCCTCGTCGAGAAGATGTTCTCATTCGCATGTCTCCACCACCTATACCATCACGTAATCTCATTCAGACGACTACTACACCAATTGCAAGCTATGGTTTTCGATTACCACCATCAGTAAATAGCGTTAGATCACAACAACGCATAGAGACGCAAGCAACTCAATCTTTCTCAACAAATGATATGGAAACAACAGAAATAACTACATCCCAACTAGCTCCACAAGCAAAAAAGAAAAATAGAATCGAACAAATCGACAAATCAACATCGCCTTTCTCATCTCCGCGCAGACATATACCTAAATCGCAAGAATATCCTTATCAAAATGTATAAATATTCTCACTTAAACACAAAGAAAATCGATTATTCCGTTACAAACATACAAAATACAAAGCAAATATTTGATTCATTTAATTAAATTTTTCTAAATATTAGCTATCACTAACAAAATCATTGAATATTTCGAATAAATGAAACTTAGAATGGTACACTTGAATTGAATTCAACTAATACATTCATTTTCAAAAAAAGAATGAGTTTTTATATGATTATACGTACTTCAATGATAATAAAAAAAGAAAAGAATATTTATTTAAATTAGATAAATAATTGTTTATATGATTATAAACTATCCAGCGATACTATAAAGAATATTCATTTATATAAGATAAAAGAAGTTGACACGCTCATATTGTATTTAAGAATAGTATATGAAAATTTATTTAAATGAAATTAATAAACCTTCATACGTTTATACTCTTTTCAATAATGCTATACAAGCTACATTTAAATGAAATCGACATACTCTCATATGGTTATCTTCTTCCAACGATTCTAATATAACACTCATTTGTATGAAATAGATTACATTTCACATGAATATATTCTTCTCAACTATATTAGGAAAGGATCAACGTTCATATGATGATATTATTTCCAATATTTGTGTAATAAATAATTATTTGCATTATGCGAATGAATTCCTAGGTCATTATATTCTTCGTAACGATAATAAAAAATACATTTAAATAAAGTAAATAAACCTTCACCTAATCATATTAAATGGTCAGTAAAAAAGAAATTAAATCTATCTGCCATATTATATCTGATATCATTAGATAATNTTGTCTCGACAAATAGGACAAAAATCTGTTAAAATTTCAAACAAACTTTTATATCAGAACACTGTATTTAAGAGTTGCATTCAAACAGACATCAATGATATTTTCCATTTAGTTCATCACATACTAACGAAACTAGAGCTAGAGTTAATTTACATGAAATCTACAAAGCTCGAATAAAATATTTCTTCACAATCAAATACTACGAATCAATAACAAGAAGTACATACACCTTGTCATATGAGAACGTAACTACATTGTTCACTCCTTACATAGAATTGACTAAAAGTTTGCTGGACAAGAATTACATCGTGGGAAATAGTGCAATACAAGTGTTATCCTAATATATGAGCACGGAGTGTAGTTGTTGTTCTAAGAAAAAATTTTCACAATAATACTCCATAGAAGAACAATAACACATTTGTTCGCTTATAACAGAACAATATGTTAAATTCTTTACATGGATGACAAGAATAAATAATAGTGCGCACCATTGTTAATAATGTTAAATGGAAAAAATCCGTTAAAAATATAAAATAATGAATAATATGCGTTTCAGTATTTGGCAACTTAGCCTGTAGTTATACTATAACTTGTCGCTTCATTCATTGCATTTTTTATTTATCTTAAAAAGTTTGAATTGATCGAATTTATTGTCTTATTTAAAAATAATAAGAATCTTGATGATCTTCGATTTCACTATGTGAGAACGATTACATGTTTACATGTTTATCTGTTATTTCAATCGATTTAAAATTTTTTCATCTTGATCCGATATAACAAGTAGAACTACATGATTGCTTGGATGATGAAACAGAACAATACATTTGAAATTCTCAGTAAATTTTAAAAAAATTGATTAAATGAAAAGAATAACAAAAATTTTTAAATCTTTTCAAGCATATTATTTTTCTTTATTATGTTTATTCGTCTTCATCATCTTCTTCCACAAGCACGTGCACAGAAATGACTCTTTCAAATATTATATATACAAAAACAGCATTATTAAATATCATCATGATGATGTTCATAATAATTTATTACTTTGCTTGAGATTGAAAAATAGGGAAAATCTAAATAATAATGGATGTTTTCTTTAAAAGTTTGTAAACTATTCAGATGACTTTAATTGAATTACGATGACAAAGAAATTTGATATTTTCAGTTGAATACTTCCGATCAAATTCAAAAATACGTAGGAATAAAAACAACTTGTTCCGAAAAGAAAATCTAAAATAATTTTTACATCGGATGAGCAGAAAAATTAAATTATTTATTCTATTTCGAAGACTTTTCAAAGTCTGTTAATTGATCTTAGACATTTTGCGTCTCACTTCATCTTTTCTTGATTCATATGAAGACAAAATGTTTTGCCAAGACTTCATAGGAAACTATTCAAAAATTCAAATTTTTTTCTCAGAAAACAGAATTCAACTTTTCAATGTAGAAAGACGAATAATTGCAAAGTACCAATGTTTTTTTTGTCGCTGTATTCCAGAAGTATTAATTGATACGGATTCATCAAAACAACGTTACAATATGAAAATTGAGCAATATTTTGCGTTAAATAATCTTTTTTTATTATATTTCTGCAAAATTTTTCTTTTATGACTGCATTTAATTTAATTTAATTTAATTTTCAGACTAAAAGCATTTATGAGTCATATGATGATATTCCGTTTTTTCTATGCTATTCTGCACATAATATTTTATAACATGCGTTTTTTTATACACGTGCATGTGAAACAACATGGTGAATAAAAGTAACAATGGCTAAGAAAAATAAGATCTTTTGAACAATTGAAAGATTTATATTTTTCTTTTCATGAAATCGATTCTCATACATGTCTAGTGAAAATTTTGAACGTTACCAATTCGACCAAGGATTTATGAACCGTTCAATTTTATCAATCTTTTTAATCACAAATTTTTTTCGATTAAATCACAGTAGGCAAAAATTTCAACCATTTGATTTTCATTTCAACCGGTTCCAAATTTGAAATCTCGTCTAGAGTTTATCCAAATTACCTCTCTGGAATATATATGATTGATTCATCAACAGAGTTTTTGAAAGCAGATTCTTAATACAGAACACCAAATATATATATATAGTTCTGTATAGTTGGTCTATTGTTTGTTGTGCATTCTCTTTCATAAGCACAAATAAATAAGTTGTTGTTCATATATGAAGTGCATAACCCAGCAAAATTTTTAAAATGAATGTTGCTATATTCACGACGACGTCGTTCAGTTCAATATTAAAAAATATTACTATGAAACATATTCTCATGAATGAGAAAATGAGTTTTGTATGAAATAGAATGGTAATGGCAGCATAAAATTAATTTTGTTTTTCAGTTAGATGCGTCAAATTTCATTTCGCACCTAAGAACATTAAATCACTTTTGAATTACAATTCACGCTATGTTTCTCTAAACACATCAATTTTTCTTTTTTCAATACGATTGGAAAAGAAATAAAATATCATTATATTGTAAATAATCATAACTTGTATGATTCATCTTATTTGTTTTCATTCATGTCAATTGTTACTGTAAGTGCTTCACAAGAACTTTTCAACAGAAAAGAACACGAAATGTTTTGTTCCACATATACACATGCTAATGTATTTCTTCATGACTGAAATTATCATTAGAACTGAATCCATCAGAAAATTTCTTTCCTTTTAAACAAGGGTGATCATTTTCAACCAAAGCAATTTCCTTTTTCCTCCTTATAGTAAGTGTACAATCAAAGTAGGACAGCAAAAACAATTTGCTGGAACAATTAAATGATAGCAGACATGGGCATTTCTGAGTTCAACATTATCGTTGAAATCAGTTTCTGTTCGCGAACGTCATGATAAACTTGAAGAGATTATATCAAACAAAATCAGCAGTTGTATGAACTGAGCGGGAAAAAGTATACTAGAGATTGATGAACTTCTTATATGAATGAACAAGCTTTACCTGTACATGAATCCAACATTATATAAAATAATCTTTCGTCAAAATAAAATCTAACCATCAACCCACGACAAAAATCGAATATGTTTGATACATCTCTATGTTGTAGTCCTTAATTCTTGCACGATGAACAAGGAACTCGGCAGAAAAAACTGTAATCTATTTTTAAATTCAACTCTGCTACGACTAACTTCGAAACATAATTGCTATTATACAATATGCGTCGTTCTATCCTCAACCTCATCAATTATTCCTCATATATTCAGTATTGTCGAACTTGAAAGATGAATTAAACTGAAACTTAGAATTCCACGTTATTGTTCTGATACTACTGCCAAACCTTTCGTGCATATGTGTGTGTTGACAAGCGTATCTCCTTTCCACGGCATCCACATTATGGGTCCATATGTGTGTGTGTAGATAAGAGTATGTCCCTTCCCCGGCACCCACATTTGAGATGTTGTGTATGTGTGTAGACGTTGTTTCCAACCTTTCGCGGCACCCAGACACTTCGCCGTAGTTATTCTGAGTTAAAGTTTCATAAAATACGTCGAAACTATGAATATGGCAACGTCTTGCCAAGACGTGTTTTAGCAGTAAATTCCAGACGTATGGTGTTATGTAGTTGGAAGAACTGAAGTGACAAATGTGGGTAAAGAAGTAAATTTTCCTTGCATTGGTGCTATGCGGAGAATGGCAATAGTGCAATTGTTGAGCTGAAATTGGTTTAGTATATGGACCTCAGTGGTATGTAATTTTGTAGAAAATTTCAATTCGATTGAATGAATACTTCTTGAGAAATTGCGTGAGCAAAACCGCATTTCGAGATGTTGAAACTTGAAACTTGAAAGTTGAAGTTTCAGTTGAATTCAAGTTTCAAGTTCGACATATATGCCGAAGAGAGGAAATAGTTGAAAATAATGACAGACTATAAGATAGTACCCGAACTAAAGGGACTAAAGGGACTAAAGGGATTAAAAGGACTAAATGGAATGTATATTTTTAAAGAAAAGTTAGACCAGGATACTTTTAATTTCTTGTGGACCTATTGCATTTAGTGATATTGCCACCGAAATGTTGCTTAAAAGGCGATTTTTCTGAGAAAATTAGCAGAAATCGCTAATCTTTATGATCTATTGCGATATAATCGACGATTTTTATTTGACTGTTGATAGAACTACTATGTATCATTGACTTTTTTCATCAAAATCATATGGCTTTTCCGTTTATTGCGTTTTGATTTCGAGGATGCAAGAAAAAAATCACTATTTTAGGCGATTAATCACGATATTATCTCACGAATATCGGTCTAAGAAATCGGCGATTTCTTGGCGATTTTTGTAACATGGGAAGTAACAACAATTACTGATGGTTACCGAAATATAGACTTTTGCTAGAATGATATTGATTCGTGAAAATTCATTGAATTATATCAAAGAGATCTGCATCTGCAATGGAAGTAAATCGGACAACTGCTTGACCAAGTTTCCCAGTCCCGGTCCCGGTCACGCGTGACCGTGACCGGGACCGGGACCACTTTGCAGGTCTCTATTCAGGATTGAGTTTCTTACTTTCCTAAACCCTTTTCACGGTTTATTATTTTCCTACACCCTTCCAAATCCAAAAGGCATATGAAAGGGCATATTGATTTCATAATCCCTTTCAAATGGATTTCAGAAGGGTCAGGAAATACTTACCACTGTATAAATTGATCGAGAAGCTCTAAATAAAAAAATAATAATTTCTTATTAAAAGCTATACTTACCGTTGTTGACCCAATCGCTTGACGATATCTAAATAAAATAAAAAATTATTAAATATAAATGTTATGCCTACCGTTGTTGAGCCAAACGTTCGACCATATCTAAATTTAAAAACATTTACGTGACTTTTCGATTTCACTTGACTTGGCTTCAGTTGCTAGAAAAAATTTTCTATCAACTAAAACAGTTAAGTCAGATCGAAAAAATTTTCCATATCACTTAACTTGACTTGATTCAACTTGGTTGAAAAAAGTTTCTACCAAGTCAAGTCAAGTGGTGTCGAAAAGTTTTTCTATCTCACTTGATTTGATTTGACTTGACTTGGTAGAAAATGTTTTCACCAAGTCAAATCAAGTCAAGTGAGATAGAAAACCTTTTCGATACCACTTGACTGAACTTGACTTGGTAGAAATTTTTTTCAATCAAGTTGAATCAAGTCAAGTTAAGTTATTTGGAAAACGTTTACGATCTAAGTTGACTCAATTCAACTTAATTGAAAAATTTTGTACCAGTCAAGTCAAGTGGCGTGATATCAAAAAGCTTTTCTATATTACTTGACTTGACGTGACTTGATTTAGCTTGATTGAAAAATTTTTCTACCGAGTGAAGTGAAATCAAGTCAGGTGAGATAGAAAAACTTTTGGATATCACTTGACTTGACTTCACGTCAAGGTGGAAAAGCTCATTCCCAGCCACTCGAATGACTGGGAATGACTAGGAAAGGCTTGGAATGGCTAGGAAAGACTTGGGATGGCTAGGAAAGGCTTGTAATGACTGGAGATTGCTAGGAACGGCTGGGAAATGGTGGGACCTTTGAATGACTAGGAATATTGAGGGATGGCACGGAATGGTCGAATGAGTTTTTTTCTCCCTTGATTTATGCAATCGTATTATCTTCAGGATAAAACATCCGTTTGCGCTGAAACTCTCAGGATATTCTAAGAATCGCGAGGCCTACATATTGCAAAAATGTCAGCACAAAATTCCATCATTTGGAACAGGACATTGCCGTTGGATTTTTGAATTTTCAGAATCCAAAATCCGCCATTTCCGCCTCGTTAAATGAAGTCAAGTCCAATATAAAATTTTTTCGATCTGACTTGACTTGAATATTAAACTGTTTTCGTGCAAAGATAGAACAATAAACCCTTGACCGTAGAATGCTAAACCCTTCTCTTTGAATTCCGCCGCAATAAACCATTTTTTTCTTCAAATATCATTAGTCTCATAAACCCGTCGGGTTTCCAAAAAAGGTAGAAACCCTTTATGGGTTTCGGAAAATTTGCTTCTAGTACTAGGATTTAGTATTCTACGGTTTTTTTTACAGTGTACCCTTCACCGTAGAATAAAAAGCCCCTTTTCATGAAAACGTACAACAATAAACCCTTTTTATTTTCAAATACCCTTTTCCTCAGAAACCCTTTCACACAAAAACCCTTAAAGGGTTTAGCAAACCCGAATAAACCTTTTAAGGGTTTAGGAAGACTTTCCAAACGTACTAGGGTTTACTGTTCTACGAATTTTTTTACAGTGAAGTATCATACAGAAATATGATAATTTAATTAAATTTTTATTTAATAAATTACGAAAAACGAATAATTTATATTTACAATAAATTAAATTTTTATAATTTATATTTAAAATAAATATAAATTTTTTTTTCAATAATTTATATTTATTTTAAATAAACAGGAAAATGACACCCCTATATGTGAATTTCGTAGCAAAATGATCAGCTCGCATTTCTGCGATGTTCTGTGCATTTTTTTCGATACTATCTATGATGAAAAAGAAATGGATCGCTTTAATTACTTATGCACCCCGGTCCTTTGTCATAAACTCCCTGTTTTTCTATTCTATGCCTCTCAACACCTTTTAGATCATGTTTCATTATAATGTAACTGAAGAATTTTAATTTCAAAGGCGATAATTGTATTTATTTTCTCGATAAAGTTTGAAGCACTTTTTACCAAGTCAGACAAGCGTTTAAAAAAATGACGTTCTTACACCTTAAAAGCGCACATTTTTGTGCGTTAAATCGCGTTTTCTACATGGAAAATCGTTTTAGCGAGCCAAAATGTGCGCTTTGAACGCGTAAAAAGTCGTTTTTTTCAATGCTTGTCTGATTGGATAGATTTTTCCCTAAAACTATTCTCAGTAACAATATTCATGCATCATTTTTCTGCTTTTTGATCTCTAATCAAAGTATATATCAGTTTCTCTATCAATACGACGTGCAGTTGATAACTTCTTTCTTCTTTTTTTAAAAATTTATATCAACATTTGTCGGCTCTAATGTGCTACTAATTATCTCAGTGATCATATTTTTAAAAACTCTAATGGAAAGCAAAAGTGGAAAATTAAAATGTATGCTACTTGTAATCTTATTGCATTGTCGTTCTTGCGCTTCATCGTATGTTCCATTTTCACCATCTATATATAGATTCGTTTAATATCTTAGTAGAAGCACATTTAGGAGCAATTACTCTCTTAGGCTATTTATCGTAATATTCAGGAATGATTTCTTTCATCCTATTATATTATATCAGCTCTTTGGTGATGAGTATTTTTAAACGACAGCAGACGAAGAAGTCGAGTTTTATTTTTGAAATAAAAATAAAAGTGGACACAATGAGATATTCGACACAACTGCGAACTCGAGTCGTTAGCATATGACACAAATTCATATTGGTATCAGTCGGCATGAATGTTGATTCAGATCGTAAAAGCATTAATTCTTTTTAGTAGAGTGTAAAAGTAAGTTTGTATCTAGGTCGTTTCAATGTGTTAATTCTATCAGCTTTGATGTCTTCGATAAAACTTAATGTGTCAAAATAGTGAAGATAAAAATAGCTGGCAGAAATTTGCGCATCTAGCTCGAAACTAATATTACTTTAGCCAGGGTTTTTAGCAACGCTTGAGAAATTCTTTAGTTTCCGTTCCTAACGCACTATTATCAATATTGATAAATTCACTAGGATTATTTCTAATACATTCACTTTTCTCATTTCATCATCTCGAATTATTTAACACCAACAGGAACATATCGCGCTCTGAGTTGTTCTGTTTCGAAAAACTTGACGTTTTTGTGTGAATCGATCTACTTTAATATAGATTTTGTTTTACCACAATATGCTAGAGACTATAGAGTTTCTAAAACATCAACTACCATACAAGCTTTCATAAGCTTTAACAAAACTATTTTTCTGAACGTATTTTAGCATAAGAACATCATATTTTGTAATATTGTTTCTTGTACTTCCTACGAACCAAAAAACGTTCCTTTTTCCATTGGCTGGTTTCAGTTTTTTTTTACTATTATATTATTATTCAACTGTCGGTAATATTTATGCCTGTCTGCTATTGAGCATGCCTGTTATTAAGTGCTCATGAAAAATAAGTGCAAATATATAAAAATTGACAAGTAGGTGAACGCACGAGCATTTTTTCCTGCACAGCTTGTAGATAGGAAAACTAATGAAACTAGAAGCGCAGATGGGTGTGAAAAGCCGATCCATAGGTCACAGCCTAGAATGTCCTTTAAAAAATATCCTTAGTGATATGGTCTTTCCAAAAAATGTCCTCCATTCAAAAAATTTCCTTTCAGTAACCCTAAAGAACGATCCATAATAATTTTGATCAAGTAATTTTATTTGTAATTACGAATCATTTTTTATTTTATTCTATTTTAGTTTTCATTCGCAACAAAACAAAAGTCCGCGTAATAAATCTTGAGGTGTGGGTGAGGGTATGGGTGAAAGTGTGATGATGATGAAGAAGATTGTGTTGATGTTGAGGAAGATGATGATTAGTTTTCATGAACGATCTTTAAATGGCGCGTCGGCATTTAAAAATATTAGTCGTACTTATTTGTAAATTTGTTATATGTATCACCAATCGTACTAGAACAATTCTTTTCATTCCCACTTAGTTCATTCCATTTTGAACTAAGCATTTATAGAAATAATCTAACCGTCTACCAATATGTTTTTGAATTACAGTATCATCTACATATCGGCCTAATTTCGTTTAAAACCTTCAATTCAGAGTGTAGGATATTTTCACATGAAGACCATTTTTAAATGGCATTTACTCTGAGGGACATTTTTTCAAGGACAAAATCCAGAGGACTTTGTTTCCTTAGAACATTTTTGAAAGGACATTCTAGCATGAATTCGATCCATACTAGCAGCTACAAAAGCAAAGATGTACACTTCACCAACAAAATAAAAGCTACGTTTCACAAATGAATTTGACTCACGCTTACTAATCAATTTTAGATTTTCATAGACATTCATTTAGGGAAAATAATGATATTTTTCATATTCGTTGTAATCGCAATGAGCTCACCAGCTCATGCTATATACTCATCCACAGTTAGCTTAAGTTTACAAGGACATGAATTTCAACCTCAATATGGTGTTCAATTGATTTTCAATAAAACAGCTCGAAGTCGATTATTGTGCTCCGCTGCATGTAGTCAAAATCCTTCATGTCGGATTTTTGATTATGATTCAAGTTCACACCGTTGTCGACTGTTCGAAGCTGATCTTACTAATGGAGCAATCATTGCGACAGTTTCTCAAACGTCTATTGTTGGCAGTGTGATACTTTCAGCATCATTATATGCATCGATGTACAATCAATCTTGTTCAGCTTGTCAAGGAAATCGATATCAGACTTGTTCATCGACTAGCAAGACGTGTCAATGTCCAGGGAATAGTTATTGGAATGGCAGCATGTGCCCATTACAATTATTTAAAAATGCAGCTTGCAGTCAAATTGATGCTTGTCGAAGTGATCTTAATCTTAGTTGTATCATAAATTCTTATGGTAAATTCACTCGATGTTCAAGAGGTATTAATTTATTTACTATTTTCTTATACGAAAACTTAAACACGCATAAAATATTTCACTTTTTCATAAAGTTGATATGATGTTTTGATAGGCAAAGATCGTTCAGATAGAGGGAAGGTCTGATTATGCATCGTTGAGTTCCAATGATGGTGTTGTCAACCCTAATTAGAGTTTTCTTTTCGATAAGAATATCCTAAAATAGTTTTTTAGCATAGCTGGCGTGGTCTCAATAAAGAGAAATGATCTTTGTGAGTTCAAGAAATATTTTAAAAATAAATCGACAACTAAAGATTCACAGTATTATTGTTATGCCTATATCTGAGTGCCCATCAATGATATCATATCCCTAATTTCTTCATAGTAACCAATGCGCCATTAGATTCTCTATCAATCTCTTTAAATAAGAATGTAAAATGCTATACTATTCATAAGTTAGACATTAAAACTAAGAATAGTAGGATGTTAAATATTCATCAAATTTAGTGTTAGTTTATAAGTAGTCTAAAAGTGAAGCCATATGTCTCTCGTTAAGGTGTAACCTCGATCTCACTTCATCATTAGCCATTCATTTTATCGTGCTACACAAAATTCTCTTGCAATGCTCACGTGTATTTGATATAATGGAAACAAACTGGGTATCTATTTTGCAGAAAACTTCCGATTCAAATTTACAACAAGAAAAGTGAATCGTTTTTAGAGATTCCATAGTTTGATGCTACGAAG
>OENM01002140.1:10557-21268 GCA_900239745.1 Rotaria magnacalcarata | reverse complement strand
GTGTTAATGTTCTGAAAACGCACACCCACACCCACACCCCACACCCACACCCACCCACACCCACACCCACACCCACACCCCTTAAAAAAGCTGTTAGCGCAATCCCTTTGGGATTAAAAATTTGAAACACGATTTAACTGTTACAACTAGTCATAGGGACAAAATAAGAAATAAATCATTAATTCACTGAGTGAGAGACACTTATATGAATTCTCTCAAAAAATTTCGAAAACTGATTGATATCAAGATATTCTTACTTTGCACATAAGACATGCATAGTAGAAAATGGTTAGTATGATATTAATTTGAATGCCACATAGCATATTCATTCAGATTCAGCTTATATGAGTTACTAACAGTATTATCTGAGATTTGAGGTCACTCGCAATGTATTCTTAAGCATTTAATCACACTCAATGATGACTATTGAAGCCGTGTGTCACGGTCTGTGATGGATGACGTCACCATCTGTCACGATCTGGGGGTGGGGGGTGGGGTGCAAATTTCTACCCTATGTACTTCAACACTCCTTTTAGATCGCGTTTCACAAAATACAAATGAACAAATTCTTTATATTTATAAAATAAGGATTAAAGAATTTGTAAAATCTTTATTCTTAAAAAGTAAAGATAAATAAATTTTTTAATTTCGAAAAATAAAGAAAAGTTAAAGATAAATGTCAAATTTTTTTCTATAAGTAAAAAAAGTCTGAATGACCATATAACACTAGAATATACATCTTAGAAAAAAGTTCAGTGATTGAAGCTATCTGTTTGTTTGAAAAATTATTGATTTTTCTAGTTATACTAAATAGGTGAAATGCCACAAAATAGAACCATCTTTAACTGAGACAATGGACCTTGGTTAATAAAGAGTGGAAGATATTCTGATATGGTATATGTCTTCAATTTCAGGACTGATTTTTGAATTTAACATATATTTTGACCGCTATTAACAGCTTTTTAAACCTAAATCGAATATGATTCCTACGATAGTATGAGAATTGTTTCATAAAAAGAGTTCTTTTGCCCTCATAGCTGTCAGGTCTACTGAAGTGGTATATTTGACGGTCAACTATATTCTAATAGATAAGAGTGGAGCTTTCGCTTTCTTTTGGAAAGGAAAATTTTCCATATTTGAACTTTTCTCGAGAGAGACATAACTTTTTATACATTTTTCCTGCGCTCTTCGCATTCTAGAGCATAATAAAATTACCTTGCTTGCAACTTGCAGGTAGTGGGTTGACCTGTTCTGAAAATTTCTGGTTTATGTGCATAAGTCTAAAATCTGAAGATATGATATTTCTGGCAATGTTTCTTTTTAATTTTAAACTTATGTCTATCATTCCAGTAATTAATTTATTTTGTAGCTCGCTATGACAATGTCTAATATGAATATACATCAGCTGTATTTCGAGTTTCTTCCTACTCGCTGTCACCTATTTGTGATACACTAAGAGTAACCACAGGGTAAATATGATTCAGCTAGTGAATATCTGACAATAAAAACATGATATGGTTGTAACAACAAAACTGGATTGAGTCACTAGCCGCCACTCTCGGTGATGATGTTTATTAGCTACTTTCCATATCCAGAGTGTCCCGAGTATCGAAATGCTTGGTGTATTCCGAACGTCCGCATACTCGGAATGTCTCGGAGTCTTTTCGAGATTTACATGCAACACACGTATATATAAGAGAGAGAGGAGGAGAAAGAGAGAGATGAACATATATTACAACAATGAAGAGAAACCAGAGAGAGAATGAAGAAGAGTCATTGGAGCGTGTCATAAATATCGACACAATGATGACATGAGCGCTTTCTTTGAAAGATAAAATTAGTACATGTCATCATAAAGGGGTTTGTAAGGAAAGGTTCCAGACTGATAAAAGTAGTATATTCGTAATCATCATGGTCAATCAAGCTGTTATCAGTCAGTTACGAGAAGTCACGCGGGCTATTTTTCATATAGTTTGTTAGATTTTTTAAGCGATTTGGGATGCTAACAAAACTGACGAAAATACGCTGACCAGTGGCACATGTCTAAGGAATACTGCTATATAGGCACGATGTTGAAAGTTTTTGATCGATCGTTCGTAGATCTAGAACAGCAGAAGTACAGTTTGGATAAAACCAAAATAATCTTACAGATCAGTACTTAACACTAAATACACTTAAGTGGAGTTTGAATCTTTTCATTGATTGTTTGTGGATAAAATAAACTCAATTCTCCGGAGGATCATGTCAAAAACATGAATCACATCAAAAAGCGGTTCGACTAATGGGAGACAGCTATAAGGCTCCACCAATGCACAGAAATTCAACAACCAAAACACTTGATTTTTGATGAAATTCATTCTCTGGAGTTAACTCTGAGCGTATTGGAGTCATTTTTCCAGAAGCAAGTCAATGAAAATCTTGTGAACTCACGTGAGTCTACAAAGTGTTCAATATTGATTCATAAGATTATCATAAGCTTTGTCCAAATTATACGTCTTCTGATACATATCTACGAAATATCTGTTATCAACATTCAAAAATATATTTAGGAAAAAAATTTTCTTCAGAACATTTTTCAGCGATCATATTTTTCTTTCTGTAATATGCTATCATTGCAGAGGCGTTTTACATATCTCTATCAGAATATATATCTCCAATATAAGAAAGCAGCACGAGTTCCTATCAGCGGATCACAAAAGATAAATGTGGCTAATTTTTTATTTTTCAGCACTGCATTTCTGATTTCATATTCCTGTCGATTGGTCTTAAATCCGTACTCATTATCATAACAGTTGTGATAGCGACTGTGTTTTATATGTAAAATATATAAGGGTCAATGATTAATGTTGTAAATTCTCTAAACCTTGCCTGTTATACCCACAACCAGCGTGTTACCTCTATCGGATACTGTGTATCCCTTCACTTAGTTGTATTCAGCGATAAGACAAATTACACGACGACATACTCTTTTCTGGTGTGCTCCTAGCCGTTTTTAAGTTAGAGGAGAAATTGCTGTTATGCTACAAAAACCAATAGAAGATAGTTGATTAAATATTGTTCATAGTGGCATCAACACAACGGAACTTCCTTTACGAATAGCGATCAAAACAGAAAACTCATTTAGGACAGGCCTTTCTTAAAACAAACGTAAATCAAAAGACATCACCATCATGGACTTTTAAAAACTTTACTGCTGAAGTCGAAGACACTAACTTAGGTGACCGCAATTAAATTCTTTCAGAAAAAAAAATTTCAGAACAAAACAATGGGTTCCTGAGGGCTTTATGAAATTCTTTTTCGGCAAATCGAGCTTTGAAATATGCGAAATATATTGAATAGATGAATTTCTTCTTGTGGATATATATATATATATATATATATATATTGTATTTATACATCAGGTTAGAATTTTTCGTTCATAGAAAAAAATTTGACATTTATCTTTAACTTTTCTTTATTTTTCGAAATTAAAGAATTTATTTATCTTTATTCTATAATAATAACGATTGTATTTATCTTTATTTTTTAAAGAATAAAGATTTTACAGATTCTTTAAACTTTATTTTATAAACACAAAGAATTTATTTATCTTTATTTTATAAACATAAAGAATTTATTTATCTTTATTTTATAAACATAAAGATATTGTTTATATTTATTAAATAAAGTAAATATAAAGTAACACCCCTAATTACAAATCGATTATAATCATACGATTTTAATCAACAATTTCAGCTGTAATAATCATAGTAAAATCAGCATTTAATCGATTATTTCCTTTATTATGATTATAATCAATTTTAGAAAATATTCTTAATCGATTGTAATCATAATAAAGGAAACAATCGATTAAATGCTGATTTTGCTATGATTATTACAGCTGACATTGTTGATTAAAATAGTATGACTACAATCGATTTTGACCTCTCTAAAGCTGATTTTTTCCGATATTTTTGTGAAACACGATCTGAAAGGAGTGTTGAAGTATATAGGGTAGAAATTTGAACCCCCCCCCCCACAGACCGTTACAGAGAAATTAATTAATTAGCTAATTGGCTAATTAATTAATTAACAATTTATTTATTATTATTAAATTTCTCTGTAACGGTCTGTGATGGTTTCTAGAGACTTCATACATCATAATACAGACCGTGACACAGAAGCTGCACAGACCATCAGTGACTGTGATAGGCGAATTCCAGAAAAGAAGTTTCATCGTGTTTCACATTTTTAATCCCAGAGGGATTGCGCTAACAGTTTTTTGATTAGCTTTCTTCTCTGTATATTCCACTGCTCTAATGTATTCGCGCTCTCTCTCTCTCTCTTTGCTTGTATAATTCACATACGTGTTGTTTCATGCCTACTTCGCAGCTTATCGTTCGTGCTTGCTGTGAATAAACAATTCATTGTTGCTTCACATCATTGTTTGCTCTTATGATGAATTCTTCGTTGCTATTATGCACACAGCCCTCCTCAATAGGATGCATGCTTGCGAAACGAAATTAAAACAAAAACAAAAAAAAAGGAGAAAAACAGGCATAAATGAAACAGAACACCCTCAAGGCCTGTTTTAATATGTACGAAAAGCGCTGTATGGAAAAGAAAAGAAGCGAACAGCATAAAATTGTAAAAATTTCTTTCCAACATCAGATCACAATTTCTTTTCAAAAGGTGAAGGTGGGTGAGGTGAGTAAATCATTATGAGAATTCGAGAAAAAGACACTACTTCAAATGTTATATTTTAGTACCAAGATATTGTGAATAGCCTAATTCGTTTTCTAATTATTTGATTTCAGCGTATGGGTGCAGGTCCTGGTTAGGGCAACACAAATACCCACACGCACTGAACTACGCTCGAGATTCATATATGTGCTCATACTAACCTACATTACTAGTTTCATACTTATATTCGAAAATACTAATTCAAAATATTCTTATTCACTTCACTTCCATTCATTCGTCAGCTCACATACTTCCTAGACAAATTGGTAAGCGAATGAAAGACTTTTCGGAGGCATATTACGTCCTACACGGTTAAGTCTATATTAATATGATGGCGCTACCGTCTTTCTGTATTTTAGATTGTAACTGGAGGAAAGTTGCACCGACAATTTTGTTTTTGATTAGACATTTCATGGCACAAGAAACTCGTAATAGAAAAAGTCAAACAGTAAAATTTCGGGATCACATTGTTGATATACAAACCGTTAATATTAATGGCATCGAGTGCCTGCGTCTGAAAGATGTTCGAAGGAAATTTCCAGCGGTGCAGATCCTGTCTATAGATAACGTGCTTCAAGCATTCCTTCACGACAAACATGGTAATGATCTCGAGCCGTTGCGTATTGCTGCATGCATTGGGCAAGTTGTTGAAGCAGAAGAGTCTTTGAGATCTTTTGATAATGATACTCATGGTCAACTGGTTCGAATTGAAGATAAAATTGATCGTATCGATAACAATGTACAGGAGATAATGCGCCAGATTGCTAATGTGATGAGGCTAATGTATGAATTGAATGAGTATACTACACCTCGCTATTTTTTCATCTTACCTGCGGAGCATAGCAACATCAAAGCGATCGACACCGTACAAAACTGGTTTCACACTCACTATAAACTATATTTTCTGTGTGAATGTTCACATGATCCAAAAAAAATGCATGTCGCTCCACATGAAGGCTATTCAATTAAAAAGGCGAGAGATTTCGTCGTAAAATATGCACCATATTTAAGAACAACTATACAAATTGCTCAAGTTCTACTTTCTGTCGGAGGTCTTGTTATTCCACAACTAGGAAATGTATCAAAAGCTATCGATGATGTAATACCGTCGCAATTCAAAAACCCTAAGTGCGACGAAGATATGAAACAACGATTAAAAATGGTAGATAACTTACTCAATAAAGTCGACAACCAGCAATATCGTGCAGGTGCTTCAGTAGTTGACAGACACCAGTCAAGAGGAACAGCATTGAAAGGTGCCGAACTACGAGAAATTCAAACGTATCTAGAACTTGTAGATGATAAACGTAGCTTAGGAAATCTATACCGAATAGTCACTGATGACGGTTTTGTTCGTTGGGTCTGTCACAAAGAATATGATGAGGTTAGTTACAATAAGGAAATGAGTAAATACATTAAGGAGTTTGAAGCCATGGGAGGTAAATTTAATTCGGATACCAAAGAAGCATTTATATGTCAAGTGAATATTACTAGCAGAAATGTTGAAATGATGTCTAAAGCTCTTGAGAAGGGTTTTAATATTATGAAACTAATGTTTCAAGAGTGTTCAATCGACGAAGATGATCTCGAAAAACTGCTTGACATCATCATTAATCGTTCTTCAATTCGTTGT
Organism: Rotaria magnacalcarata; assembly: GCA_900239745.1. Lineage (NCBI taxonomy): Eukaryota > Metazoa > Rotifera > Eurotatoria > Philodinida > Philodinidae > Rotaria > Rotaria magnacalcarata. The sequence goes on along the minus strand of OENM01002140.1, from coordinate 14,913 downwards.
CTAAATATGGGTTCGATTCGTGTACGAAACTTTTTTGGAATCACAAAGTATACTTGTCAAGAAATGGTCGCCGAGTTCAACAATCAGTCATTGAAAGTTCGCTTCTCCAACACTTATTATGATGGTAATACGCTCATGTTCACTCGATTTCTGCTTCAAAACAAGATACATAAAAACTTGGATTTATCTGCAACTGACTTTCTTTGGCATGAGTCCGATCTTCGACAATGTATGGATTCTAATGCAGTTCTGACAGATCTAGCTGTAGAGTATTCCAACAACATTGATATCCTCAACAGTATATTAAGTTTGAAAACAAAAAGACTACAGAATTTAAAACTGACTCACTCATTGTGTGCTTCCCCAACTTTCTCACATTTCTGTGAATTGCTGAAGAAGAATGAAAAACTCCTTGAAATAGATCTGATGGATCCGAGTGGTCTTAACGACGAAGCCTGCATCAATCTTCTTCTGGACACTTTGAAAGATCACGAAACAATCAAGCATCTTAGTTTGCACATTCAAAATATTCGACCAGCTGATCAAAAAGAAACCTCTTTAATGAAATCATTACAAAAACATGGATTTATTTCACGTCTCTGTATATCGTCATCACTTATCTCACGTGAATTCACAGAAGCACTTATTTATGCTTCAAAAGAGCAGAGTACGTTAACTTATTTGGAGTTTTATAATTGCAAAGTGAAAAAAGATGATAAAGCAGAAATGCAATCGTTATATGATAATGGAAGTTTACCTCACCTGGCTTTTTATGAAGAACCACGTTGGGACGTGTTATTAAAGGAAACAAATGGATCGTTAAATAGAGGTAAGAGAAGTAGCATCTTCACCGACAATGATAGTTCCGATTTTGTGCAGCTAGTCACTTTAGTCTGAAGAGAGAACTTAGAACAGAATTGAATATGTTTTAACTGAGCCTTAGTTTAAAAAACGGAATGAATATTTCTGAATGGAAACGAAGACCCACCTTTAACGGATGGTCTATAATAAACTGTGGTGTTGGTGTTTCGTAGAGCCCGTCGGGTCTAAGATTTTTTGGAACGATACTATTGATGATACTATATTTTGAAACTACTATGATGAAATTATTCAATTTAAAGTAGCGTATCTCACCTTTAATCTTTGAATTTTAATTTAAAGCTAAAACAAGCATACCTTAAACTTTAACTTTGTAAAAGTCAACAGTTAAAGTATATTTTTTAGAAAAAAAATTGCAATAAATCTTTCTTTTGTTGAAATTTGTTTTTAATACAGAAACTAGATGGTATTCGAGTTTCACTCGACTACGAAATGCAGTGCGAAGCACACGAGCCGAACTTTCGAAAGTAGCGAGAATAAGATTTAAAAATAAATGATTCACTTCAAGATTCATTACAAACGTTTATTTTTTTTAAATTTCCGTATACGAATTTTGAATAAAAATTTCGCATTCACTTTTCTTAAATCGACCATTTTGAAATTCATCACTAGGAAATCTCTCTGAAAATGTAACAACCAGTTGTCTAACAATTTTTTTCATTGAACGATTAATTATTTTAATGATTCACTATCTTAGATCAGATGCGAAGAAATAGACTATTGGCTACTATTACTTGATGTCGTCATTTTAATTAACGCGAAACTATAAAACAATAAAACGTTTCAAAATCATAATTGTCGAATGATATTTTTAGGCGAACGAAACCTAGTATTGAAAATTGGAAAAAAGATGCAACAAGTTCGATCTCCATACTTTCATATCTAGTTTGAATGGATTTTGTAGCATTTATGGTTCTTTAGATCATCGCGTCACTTAATAAGCACTTTTTATGCGTACTCAAGTTAGAAAGAAACAAAAAAAACTAGATGGTATTCGAGTTTCACTCGTATACGAAATGCGATGCGAAGCAAAAATCCGGATTTCCAACGAAAAATCATGAATTCGAAGAAATTTTAAATACTTTTGAAGCAGCCATAGTGCTATTCATCACTGAGAAAACTCTATTCTTACTTAGCGATTCATTCTTAAAGACCGATTTCGATTGATCGGTTAATTATTTCTATGATTCATTATCTTAGGTCAGCTGTAAATGAACAGACTATAGTAGCTAACATATGTTGATGACGTCATTTTAATTATCTCGAACTTTGAAAACGATACATTCCTTTCATTTCAGTCATTTTGGAATCGAATTCGTGAGTAAGCGGAACCTCAGATTGAAGATTTGAAAAAAGATATAACAAGTTCGATCTCGAGACTTCTATATTACGTTTTAACGAGATTTTCGCGATTTTCCGTTCTCGAGATCATCGCGTCACAAAACGACGAAAACGATGCGTATCTCAAGTAAACTAGATGGTATTCGAGTTTCACTCGTATACGAAATGCGATGCGAAGCAGGAATCTGAATCTCCTACAAATAATCTTCAATTCAGAGGAATGTTGAATACTTTTTATGTAGCCATAATGGTATTCATCACTCTGAAAACTCTATTCTTACTTAGCGATACATTCTGAAAGATCGATTTCGATTGCACAATTAATTATCTCAATGATTCATTATCTAAGATCAGCTGTAAATGAATAGATTATAGTAGCTAACATATGTTTATGACGTCACTTTAATTATCTCGCAATAAATTTCTTTCATTTTCGTCATTTTGGAACCACATTTGTGAGTGAACAGAGCTTCAGATTGAAGATTAGAAAACAGATGTTCTAAGTTCGATCTTGATACTTCGACCTCACATTTCAATGAGTTTTCTATGATTTATGGTTCTCGAGATTATTGCGACACAAAACGACGAGATGTGATGCGTACGTCGAGAAAGTAAAAGAAAAGAAAAACTCGCGACGGACTACATGAATGCTGTGCTTCGCACCGCATTAAAAAAAACTCGCGACGGACTACATAAATGCAGTGCTTCGCACCGCATTAAAAATGGTCTAAACAAAAAAACCGCTTTCATGATAAAATCTATTCGAACTGTAACTCTTTCGATCGCAAATTGAGGGTGTGAGTCTACTTTTTCTAGTCACCCACACCTTTCTTAGTTCGACTTTTTAGAGATGTAATTTTTTTGATCTCTTCATCATCAACATGAAGTTTAGTGTAGTTCAAATTTTTCCACTGCTACTGTCATTGTTAAGATATGATCAGGCATCCTATTTGTGGGTGTGGGTGTGGGTGGAATTTTTTTTCTTGACTACAGAAATGCTCATTTATCTGATTTTATTCATATTGATGACTGAGAAATTGAGATTTGCTGAAAAGAAATAGATATTACTGATTCGTGCAATCTTATCATAGAATCAATTTGTCTATGGATAGTTTGAAAGCATGATATGACATGAAGACAGAGACTATACGATGACGTCGATGAAAATTATATGAGATATATTTTTCCCTCTACTGAAAAGAGGGTATTACGAAAAACGAGTTAAATGCGTTCCTTCGTAAGTTCGTTCGTTCAATAGGAAAGCAGGTGCATAAACTTCACTAACCTCAAACAATATCTGTAGAGATAGGTTTCACCGAAGGTAATCGGGGCCGGGGAACACGATGGCGTTGTCAGATTGTTGAAATTTTGTACTTCAAACAAGTTCGTAATGGATTAGGAGCTGTTTAGATCGTCGCATTTTCTTGATAGGAATGCTTTGTAGGGAAATTTTTTGAGGATACCATTCGATGATGTTTATAGTGTTAGATGTATCGTATGGTTATGTGACATATTATTACGAATAGGCTATAGGCATCGCGCGGTTGAATTGATTCTCAATTTGGGAGCGGCTAGTCGTGAGTGGCGCTCCGGAGGGGCGCCGACGAACGACTAGCCGCTCACCTGCACTGAGAGTTTGAAAGCTTTTTTCAAAATCTTCAGTTTATTCTTGATATGTCAACTTTTATTGCAGCACGAAGAATTTATTCAAACTTAACTCCTAGAATTCTAGATTAGTGCATCTACGAACGGACGTAAAATGATAAGTACTCGGGAATCATGTCCCATTCTTCTCTAAATTGTGATGAATTTATCGCATATGTGGATGTAACTGAATTGAATTAGTCCCACAACTGTTGTTTTCGTTTTTTTTTGAAAATTCTCTTCGTTTTTATCTAATAATTGTAGAATGAGGTGAACCTTTGAATCAATAATGCAGTGTTTAAAAGGATAACGTTCACCGCATATATGAGAGAAAAGAAGTGGGGGCGGCTAGTCGTGAGTGGTGCCCCATAGGGGCACCGACGAATGACTGGCCGCCCCCACTAGTTGAAAATCTGTTGTTATTATAGGACTGCTTGCCTTGCAGACTTATAGAACAGTTACACGTTGTCTCGATCAGAAAAGTTGAAACAA
>OENM01002140.1:0-10159 GCA_900239745.1 Rotaria magnacalcarata | reverse complement strand
CGTGTTTTCCATGAAAATCATTTCGAAGCTATAAAATGTGAAGTCTCTCAGCTAGATAGTTTTGGATAGCTACGTTCCACATGACTAAATCCTTTCAGTAGAGGGTTGGCGACGCAAACGTCGCGTTACCTTGTTGTATAGTTAAGAAAATAATATATTGTTCTTGTGAACAAATATTTATAGTCTAGGAGAACGAAAAAGTATACTAAACGACATATAGCCAGATTATTGTGGTCCAATACAAATAAATAAATTTTAATCTTAACTCGCCATTTAGTCATATTTCGTTCGTGAAACTCTTTTAGAACATCTTTTAGTGCAAAATTCTTAATCGATTCTTGTCAGTTACTATTATCTTTATTTTACCAATACCTGTTTTTTCACAGAAGAAGATATTATATTTATGTAAATTTTATTAGATCGGAAACTTTAATATCTGCACTTATCAAATAAAACTTGATCTTAGTTATTAAGATACTTAATATCTCGCTTAAAGTTTCTCAAATTTCAAAGAATTTAAAGAGAAGAAAGCCAAACAAATTAAAGTATCGAAAGAAATATTATGCTCATATTTTAATATAAACACAATCAATACTTTGATTCTGAACTATCTTCAGTGATAATAAATAATTATTCTTGGTTCATTTTGTTTTTCGAAAAATAAACAATTTCTTTGTAAAAATCTTATCATTTTAATAAGAAAATATCCGATATAGGATATACTATTAAACTTTGTATTTAAAACAAGTCGTCCAATTGCGTAGTCAGAGTAAACTTTATTCAGTTGTTTGATTGTTTTTAAAGTTTACATCCTTGTGTATATGACATTAACACATAGTCCCGTACTGAACAGTACGTAATATTTTCTCTCTCTCGTCAGTATATAAGCTTACGATATATTGGGGGGGGGGGGGGGNGGGGGGGGGAATAGGGCAGTACTATAACCCAGGACAATAATTTCTGAAGCAGGAATCCGGAAACCGTATCCGGCTACCAGTTTTGACAGGTTCCTGTCGATTCCGGCCGGAACCGGATCCTTTCACCGGAATACTGCTTCCATGAAATATCAGGAATACTACAGAACCGGCCGTTTCCAGGACCGGAATGTTCGACCTGGGAAGTCAGAGAGTAGTTAAAATTTGAGTTGTTCCAAGAAATAGCTTATTAGAATGTAAATAGTGTTAGACTTGACTTGTATTGAGAAACATACGCACATATTATTAGCAGCGCAATATTGCTATCTTGTTTTATTGTAAACACATTATTGAATAAATTATTACAAGTTGATATTGTCCAAAACATTCTTGCTTGTTACATTTCGATGAGTTCGGCAAATTATTTATGCCAATAAAATTATTAGAAAATCGATTCAATTTTCATTAGTATTCTTGGTTGTGTACTACTTACAAGAGTTTCGATTAATTATCTCGCGATACACCCACACCCTCGTTCTTTGGATTATGTATTGACTATAGAAAAATAAGACAACTTTAAATTGTTTTAACTGCTTCAATGCGTTGCTAGAAGGTTGAGTTTACGTATACCATTTTCAGAATCAGAATTTATACTGTGCTACGTGTTTGCGATTGAATCATTTTTGTATAAATTACATATAATATTTCATGGAGTTATTTTATACTTTATTTAAATGAGAATTATTCCTCATTCCAATATATTTCTATTCATGATTCATGATGTCCCATAGGCTTATCGCCCGTCGGGGCCAACCAGTTTGCGGATTAGTTTATTCCATAACCGTCGGTCTTGCGCTCGGTGGAACAGGTCTTGTCCACTGCTTCCACACCAGTCTTTGATGCCATCCAGCCATTCTCTACATTGTGTTTGATTAGCCTATTATCGTTCATTCTACAGATATGGCCGAATAGTCTTAATTTTCTCTTCTTAACTATGTCCATTATAGTTTCCTTTTTCGATATTCTCTTCCTTATATCTTCGTTTCTTATCATATCTGTCCAGCTGATTCTTAGTACCCTTCGGTAGCATTTCATTTCGAATGCCAGTAGCTTTTTCTTGTCGGTTTCTTTCAGGGTCCATGTTTCCGAGGCGTATAGTAGCACACTGAAGACACACGTTGCTAAGATCCTTAATTTGTTTTTTATTGTTAGTTTCTTGCTATTCCATATATGTTTCAAGGATGCCATTGTTCCAGTTGCTTTTCCTATTCTTCTTTTTATCTCTTCTGAGCAGTTGTTGTCCCACGTTAATAGGCTTCCTAGATATTCGAATTTATCCACATTTTCTATAGTTTTCCCTCCTATGTGTATGGCTTTTTCGATGGTTCGCTCACCAAATATCATTGATTTGGTTTTGGCTGTGCTCACGAGTAGCCCTGCTTGTTCTGCAGCTATTCTCATTGTCTCGATTTGTTTCTGTAAGGAACTGCAGTCTTTGTCTATTAGGTCAATGTCATCCGCAAATCTCAGGTTATTCACTCGTTCGAGATATGCGATGAACAGTAGTGGTGGCAGAGGATCACCTTGTCGGGTTCCTACGTTTGTACTGAACCATTCTCCTTGGTTCTTCCCTAATCATCGTGCTGCTGATTGGGCTTTTTCGTATATCTTGTATAGTAGGGTCACCATTTTTTCTTGTATACCGTATGACCTTACCATTGCCCATATGATTTTGTGCTTAATTGTGTCGAATGCTTTTTGGAAGTCTATGAAGCAGTTGTATACTTTCTTTCCTTGCCCTTTTGCCTTCTCTGCTATTAGTCTGAGTGCCAGAATTTGGTGTATTATACTTCTGTCTTTTCTAAATCCTGCTTGTTCAGCAGTGCTTTTCCTGTGTGGTTGATGAGGGAGATCGCGTTCGGTAATTCGCACATTCGCTTAGATCTCCTTTCTTTGGTATTGGCACTAGGATAGATTTTCCCCATTCTTCAGGAACTGTACCTTCGTACCATGCTCTATTACATAGTTTTGTGAATTTGTCGTGCTAGTGCTTCACCTCCAGTCTGTAGCATTTCTGCTGCAATTCCATCTGATCCTGGACTTTTGTTCTTTTTTAGTGTGCGTATTGCTTCTTCTACTTCGGAGTACTGGATGTATATTTTGTATTGCTCCATTATAATTATAAGTCAAACTGTAACGGAAAAATATTTAGGTCGCGTAAATATTCTTCAAATAACTATCGATATATATATATAGAATTGCGTATATATCCTGATATAGGATGATGGACAACAAAGTGTAGATCAGTATCAGCTATATGTTTTAGCCACTATGTGTATAATATTAACAACAATTCCACACGATCTTCTTGGAACTTGACTTGTTTAGAAGTGAACTCGACTCAACGGCTTTTCTACTGCTCTAATATTACTCTTCTTATACTACTGTCTATTTCACACATGACGCGAGTTTATATACTAGAGAGAGAACATACATAGAGACAAAAAGATATAGAGAAAGAAAAGGATATAGGGAACGATTACGTATTGTTCAGTGGGTGATTATGCGTCGTCATATACAAGAATGCCCATTAGTTCTATGACTGATGAGTGGACATCCAGTGGTTCATATAACCCCTCTCTAATCTCGTCCTTTACTAGGGACGTACTTCTTGGCACACAAGCATATTCTAGAAGTAAGAAATGTGTGCGATTTTCTACATAGGAAATTGTAACGAAATATTTTTGCTTTTGGTCGGTACTTATTCGTAGATAAATCAATGAATTAAAATATAACGTTACGAATTCACTGATGTTTATGTGAATAATAAGATGAATACACACAATGAACAATAAACTGGTATAAATGAGATAAATTGAGTGTTGAGACGTAAATTATAAAAAGAATGATTATGATACAACAGTTCTACGGTAATGATCCCTATCTTTCGTTTGATATGTCTGGCTACGTAACTACTGTTTTTAATCTTCTAAGTATTCTCCTTCTTGTTACTACTCTAGCTAAAAAATGCCCACCCACACCCACCAGTTTCTCGTCCTTTTATATACTCGCTCTTTTCTCTTTCTCGATTTCATTTTCTATTTCCCTATCTGTTGAAAAAGGGAAAGTGCGCGTTATATAACGAGTGACCACTCCCATGTCTATGCATATATCTATCCATAATTATACACCCATATATAGATTACTTTGGTGATTTGTATGAGCTTATGTGATCAACTAATGTTATAGTCTCTCCGAGGGCATCTTGATAGTTTTCCGCGAACATTCTAATATGGTGTGAAATTTCCAGGTAATTCCTCGGCAACTGTTGTAATATTTAAGTGCGCTCGCTTACTACTCTAACATAGGCGCCAGAGCCATTAGGCGTGGGTAGACTTGGATAGGCTCAAACTATAAGAATTAAACGCTTGAGTAGGCTCTATTACATGTAAACGTATCTTCTTATAGTTCAGTTTTTGTTGTCATGACAGATGACGCATTATTACACAACATTATATTTGACAGTACCTGTAAACAACAGCCACTGCCGAAAGATCGCTCAGTGTTCTTAATAGAATAAAAGCGTATTTACGCTGCACAATGAGTCAACAACGTTTAAATCACGTTATTATTCCTCACATTCATAAAGATAAATTCGGTTTACTTGATCTAAAGAGCGTCGATTCTGATTTTATTTCAAAGACTGAAAATAGAAAAACATTTTTTGGTGCTGTGTGGTTTTATTATATTTTAGATTCGTTTTATTTTTTAAGTAGTTGCTCTGTGGTACTTCGTTATTTCTTGTTTTATCTAAAAAACATAAAGCACTCTAAAGTTATCCCACTTATACAGAATCAAAATCTAGCAAGACGGCGTATGGCGCGTCTAACATTGAAAAACTATGATGAGCGCCATTTTCTCACTATCTTCCTGACATCATTTCGCTGGAAAATTGAGCCTACCCTAGATTGAAATCGTTCCGCCGCCTATATACTCTAATTATCATTCTCATGAACAAAAGGAAATTCTATAAAAAGCAAAACGCAAATCTGTGAATAAGGAAGGATGTGCATGCCTATACCAAAAATGGGATGTGTGCTTTTCTGAATACAGTAAAACCTCTCTTAGTGAACACCCCTTCAAAGTGATCAACCTGTTATACTGAACACCTTCTGGTCCGACCGAACGAATTTTGTTGGTTTTGACCCCCTCCTAAGTGATCATCCCGCTATTCTGAATGTGAAGACTTTTTTTCAGTCCCTACCATATAAAATACCCCCTACAATGTGAACATCTGTAAACAGTGATATCTACATATGAGCAGCGTTATGCATTGGATTGGTTTGTTCTATGATTTTTTACAGAGAGAGAAGAACGATAAGGAGAGAATCAATTGAATAGGTGAAGAGAAAGAAGAATTGAATGTTATCTATTATCTTTGTGTGGTGATCGTTTTTTGTTAAGTATAGCATCTCGTCGAGAGTTATGCCTAGAAAAGAAAATGAATTTAATCAAAGAAAAAGAACTCGGTGTATCCCATTGACAACTCAATGATAGACACCAGAACTGCACTCCTTCATTATCCAACTACAGTCGAAGCTCACTGACGCATTCCTCGATTCAAATTTATCAAAGCAGAGATCTATATCGGATTATTTCAAATGTTTACCTGTTGAACCTACTGCAAATCCTAGGACATAAATTTATTTTACTGATATTATATCAGAATGAAACAGATTTTATTTCAATAAACTGCAATTAATCACTATATAGAATAGCACTAATACATATTATAAAATTCGAAAAATCTCTATTTTTGCATAAAACTCCTCCATAGTGATCAACCCGCTAATATGAATACTTTTCGATAGTCCCGACGGTGTTCACAATAGAGAGGTTTTACTGTATATGTAAACGGTAAATTAATGACACAGGAATGTTCTAATTACTTAGATTTAAGAGAAAACGAAAAAGATTCTAGCAAAAATATATTTTTTGATCATAGGAAATAGGGGTGTCGTATTTAAATTTAACTAAATTGAAATTAATTAAATTATTTTGAAACCGAGTAGATAAACATAGTTCTTGACTTGATTGCTACTATTTAAAGTCAAATATTTGATAAAGTTAAAGCTACATAGTCATTCTTCTACGAATTTTGTTATGAAATATATATAGTTATGAGCATCCCGATGTTTTTGAAGAAGAAAGGTGACGGATCCTGCATAATCTGTAGAGAAATGTTTTGACTATTATGAACAAATATTAACTTTTAAAATACTAGGTCTTCTTCCTCTCATTTAGTATATTTACTACTACTGTGTTAAAGTCACGTATTTTCGTCGTATAGCCATTTAATTTAAAATTAACTTTTCACAAAGTTAAATTTAAACAAAAATAAACTGTAAATTGACACCCTCAAGATAGGAAAATAATACAACAACGTACGCATATGATAAGCTCATATATGTTCATAGAAAATATAGAACTATTTTGATGCAAGAAAAAAGAGCATTAGAGAGAATCTCTATATTCTTGTGCTATAGAATAATCTTTCAGTATATAGATTATTCTGAGGAATTTGTAGCAAAAAAAGAAAGAATGATCTATTCAAAAGAATTTTACTCGATACTCGAGAGAGAAAGATCTCTCTTATGCGTTTTCTCTTCTAGTTAATATTCCTGCTAATGCCACATGGGCACAGGACGGAGTGACTATTGCTGGAGGTAACGAGTATGGGGATGCCACTAATCAACTCAACGAGCCTCAAGGTCTCTTTGTTGATGATGATCAAACAGTGGTTATTGCTGACACGTGCAATCATCGTATCGTGCAATGGAAGAACGGTGATACAACGAATGGACAAGTTGTTGCTGGTGGTAAAGGCAGAGGAGATGGATTGCATCAATTGAATTGTCCAACAGATGTATTAATTGACAAAGAGACGGATAGTCTCATTATTTGTGATCGAATGAATCGACGAGTTGTACGATGGTCTCGTCGCAGTGGTACAACACAAGGTGAAATACTCATTGACAACATCGATTGTTATGGAGTCGCTATGGATGAACAGAGATATCTCTACGTCTCTGATCACGTAAAACATAAAGTAAGACGATATCAATTGGGTGAGAAGAATGGCACTCTCGTAGCTGGTGGTAATGGTGAAGGTGATGATCTTAATCAACTCAACAATCCGAGATATCTCTTTGTCGATCGACAACAGACTGTCTACGTATCAGACTTCTACAATAATCGTGTAATGAAATGGAATAAAGGTGCAAAAGAAGGTATTGTAGTCGCTGGAGGACAAGGCCTAGGGAGGGCTCTGACAAAATTGTCTCATCCTAATGGAATCTTCGTTGATACGTTGGGTACACTCTATGTAGCAGACCGGGAGAATCATCGTGTAATGCGCTGGGCTCAAGGAGACAAGAAACAAGCCACTATAATTGTGGGTGGAAATGGTTCAGGAGCAAATCAGTTCAACGCCCCCGTTGGATTGTCTTTCGGTCGACAAGGTAATCTCTATGTCGTCGATCAGTGGAATCATCGTGTTCAACGATTTTCTATCGAATAAGACTGTGAATTGTTTTTTCTTTGTTCGTTTCTTTTTCTATACTTTGAAATAAATGAACAAAAAAAAAGAAATTTTCTTTTACTCTCGCTTCAAAGAAAAGAAAAAAATATAAAAATTACGTCATGTGTTTCTTTTCGTCTTCTCTTATTTATTTATTTGTTAAATGAAAAGAAATGAATTAAATAAAAATTATTCTTCGCAAAAAATATTAATTATTAAAGTGAAAAAAATAAATTGTGTAGTTTTGAAAATATTTATGATTTAAATGAAAAAATAAAATTTTGTATTATCTTCATAAATTTATTTCTCAGTAAAATAAAATTATTTTTTAGTAAAATTAATTAATTTATTAGTGAGATGAAAATAAAATTTGAGTTATTTTGAAATAATTTATTGTTAACATAAAAATATTTATTGTTGAAGTGAAAATATTTATTATTGAAATGAAAATAAATTTTGTATTATTTAAATGAAAATTTGCATTGTTTTCGTAAAATATTTGTGATTGAAATGATAATAAATTTGTTACTTTGAAAATATTTTATTCATGAAAGGAAAAGAAAAAGATTTATATTATTTACGTAAAATATGTATTATTTAAGTGAAAATAAATTTTGTATTATTTGAATGAAAATTTGTGTTATTTGAATGTAAAATAAAATTTGAGTTATTTTGAAATAATTTATTGTTAACATAAAAATATTTATGATTCAAATGAAATTATTTATAAGTTAAAGTGAAAAGAAAAAGTTTGAGTTATTAAAATAATGTTTAATTATAAAAATCAAAAAAAATACAAGTTACAAAAAAATAAAACAACAGTGAAAATAATTATACTTACATTTGTGTTTGAATTGAATTGAATTGAATTGTTGAATGGAACTAAAACGAAACAAGCAGAAATAAATTGATTGGAATGAAAATTTATTTTTTTTTGCTTACCAGCTAATAGTTGCTCACGCGACCAAGAACTACCTTGGTGGTGCCATAGAGAGCCAAGGCTCTTCACGTACAGGCATAGATCTAGCGTGTATAGAACATACAGCAGGAAGATCTATATGCGGCTTGTACGTGCTATGGGCACCAAAGTAGGCTTGGCCAGTTTCACGCCGATGTATGGAAGGCCTCCGTAGGACGTAAACAAAATACAATATATACAAAGTTATACTTACTCTTTTGAATCACTAAAATAGATAATAGAAAGACAATTATATACAATAGAAAATAGAAAAAGGTAAAATTGAAACTAAAATGAACATAGAAAGACAATTATTATTGTATAAAATTAAAATAAATAAATGGGATAAAAAGCTGAGACAACAAAAAAATAAATTAAAAAACTAAAACTAATACTTACCTATGATATTGAACAATAGCCAGTACGAATACAAGCTAAAATAGTTAAAAAATAAAATATACATAAAGTAATGTAAGAAGAAGAGAAAGAAAGATGGGGAATGATTTCTAACGTTGAAAATCATTGCTATTTATAGTCATTTTTGTTATTCGTAAGAAATAGACAATTGGTAAGCAATCAAGATCAAATGAATTTCATTTATTTTTGTAAAATTTAACATCCCGCTCACTACATAAAGTGGTCTTTTGATGGTTTAATTGACTGTTGTGCAAGCGATCGTAAAGATCACAAGCATTCCTAAGGGTGACAAAAAAAAAACCATGTAGTATTGACTAGACCGCTAATTGATCTTTTATGTTGTCGTGTTACATCGTATATACACCAGAGGTGTCCACAGGGCAGGGCAGGGCAGGGCTATACCTTCACGCCCTGCAAATTTTGCATATACTTACTTTAGTTCGAAAATAACAGCAATTTTATTTTTCTCGGGAACGTGAAAGAAACTAAAACTATCCAGATATCGCTATAGAATGGTAAATAGATTGTTATATTTGTGTTTGTATGATGACCGTATAAGGTCCAATCAAGTTTGTAAGAACACAAAAGAAAATAATAAATTAATCATAACAGTGATAATAGTGCACATATATTTAAAATATAATTGTAATAGTTGCTGATGTCCTTATTATTTCAATAAAACTATTAAAAATAAAACTATGCATCCCTATCATCGTCGATAGATTCATGTGCTGATATTTCATCTATCTCTCCTGGTGATGAAAATGAAGTTTCTATTCTCTCTTCGTTAAATATATCTCGCCTTGTCCAAACGAAATGCTGTGATATTTTGACAAATAGTTTTGCAATTATCTCGAAAGGTATAAGAGCTAATAAGGTCGTTCAAACGTCATTCGACGCAGCTTATCATAATCTATTAATGTTGAAAGAGTGGCCTAGTTCGACTGAATTCTCGCGCTTCTAGAAAGGTTTTATCATCGCGTAACACTGACAAAAAAGGACCCTTTTTTCTAGGTTTGCTTATGAAGCTCTAATTTCTTGCCAAATCATTTCTTCAAATGAAATGCTTATGGTACCGTTTTTGTAGAGAATTGAATGGGCTTTCAAGCAGTAAAAAGTCTTTTTTCTAAACTATTTTCGTTCAGATTGAAAATGCAAAAACCAAACATAACGCTGTGACACGTTTTTCTGTCGACCGAATTTGAAGCACTTAACATGCTTAAAAATACTCAATGTTTATATGTTGATCACTGCCATGCATATCCTTCTGTAAAAAAATCTAGTTGCTAC
>OENM01002139.1:0-21270 GCA_900239745.1 Rotaria magnacalcarata | reverse complement strand
TATGATTTTGCAGGAAAATATTCGGGTTTCGGTTTCAATGGATTTGTGTATTCTTCGTCAAATTAATTCCGCAAATCATATCCTGTTCCCGTCGAAATACGCTTTTCATACTGAGAAACGACCAATGAACTTTTTTCCTATAAAAAATATGCCCAGTCAACTATTACACTACATTGGTAGAATTCTCGACACGAAAAACCTGATTCACTGAGTTCTCACGGCGAAAAAAAATGATTGAATGAATTATTAGCATGAAAAGCGTATTTCGACGGGAACAGGATATGATTTGCGGAATTAATTTGACGAAGAATACACAAATCCATTGAAACCGAAACCCGAATATTTTCCTGCAAAATCATACTCGAACTTCAACTAACATCAGTGAAATCTAAACATTATGTTTAACTGTAGTAGAACTTGAGGCTTTGCTGATTCCATGTCAACTCTCGATTGATTCCAAATTAATAGTTTTCTGATTCCACGTCAGTTCTAATTCCAGTCAATTCTTAGCCAGTTTTAGTCAATCCTAATTCCAATTCCAATCCCAGCTAATCCCAAGTCTAGAATTGGAATTGGAATTGATTAGACTTGCCATTGGTGCATCCCTTAGATACATAAATATTACAATCAAATCTTAAACAACTATTGACAGATTTTAACTGTTTTTTTCCTTAATGAAAATAAAATACAAACTATTTGAAAAGTGTCTTCCGTTGATTAAATGGCTACGGACAAGCATAATAACTTGAAAAAATAAATAATCAAATGAAACTTGTTTTTAGAAAAAAATAGTTTTATGCTTAAAATAATATATAAATAGAAAATGTCTGAAAACTCTTTTTCATGTATTATATCATAAGATGAAACGTGAAAAGCGCTAAAATTTACACAAAACAGCTTTTCTTATATTTGCACTTTTTGTTTTCAAAAGCGATCAAACATGAAGCAATCAAATTTCGACCCTGCGGAAAAGACTGATACTATGAAACGTAGCGTGAAAAACTATACACTTTATATTATATGGAAAAAAATTCTCGAAAAGTTTTCTATTTAACAGTAATAGGAAAATGGCGGAGAACCTTGTTTTTATAATTAATTCAGCTCTTAGAAACTTTCGTTATACTTAAGAAACAAAGGTTCTTTTTTTAATTTCATAATAAATTAAACAAATAAAATAAAGTTCAGATATAAAAAATCAAATTGAAATCTTTGTAAACCCTTGTAAAATAAAGAATATTTCGCAGTTTATCTCTAATAGATATTTTTGTTTTTTCTATAAATAATAGTGGCAAATTTGGTTTCTTCCTTAAAATTGAATCTTCTAATAAAATTCAAATAGAAATTTCAGTCGTTATGTTGATCCTTTTGATCATCAACTGTTTGGATCTAGTTTAAGAATTAATTTTTAAAAAGAAATTATACTATTACCTTGAATAAGTCCAAAAAGAAACTGATTTATCTTCATGTTGTTTCTATAGTTAACATCTCGAAAAACTGTACTCTCCCTTTTTCTTTTTCAAGATAGATTTGCTATCTTATATATTATGTTAAAAGAAACAAACACACCTGTAAATTGACATATGACAAAAAAAGATTTCTTTTGTTGGATTTCAATGAAACAGTGAAATTACTTTGATGAATGAGCCTTATTCGCTAAGGCTTGTTGGTCACGATCACATATAAAATAGTGGTCATTGTCTTTGTTGCAATACAAAATCAAAGCCGTCTCATGAGACCCTTGAGCAAAGTTGAAACGTGTAACCGTTAGCTCAAAACGGCACCCTTCTTTCGAAGGTATCTATTGTACCTTTAAGAATTGTGAAGATCAATTATATTATGGCATTCTTGTTTATGATCTATGGATCATCAGAACAGACTCTATATGTAATTAAAATAGAAGCCATCAAATGAGACCCTTCAGCAAGGTCGAAACGCGTGATGGTTGCTACTAAAAAATACACCCACGCCCACGCCCATACCCAAAACAGCCGTACCTTTTCACTTCAATTCTTTGATGAACATCGATTTCAAATCGTATCAATCACGAATATGCCATTTAAGTTGCGTAAAATGTAATAAAAGTAACTTACAAGAAAATATATTAGAATAAATGAAAAAATCTAGAGTAAAAAGAAGAAGAAAATAGAAACATGGCATTCACATAAGTTCTTATAGCTTTTTAGCTCTGTTTCAATGGTTTTGCTGATGCCATTTCAGCATAGAGTGTCACAAGTTCTTTAGGATCGGTAATATTTTTGAAAGTACCATTCATTGCATTATTTATCTGTTCTAATATGGGAAACGTGGTAGAGCCCAAACCTACTGACCAGAAATTTACAATATTTTTTCTATGTTTCTCTTTCAAACTATTCAGTTCTTGTTGTGGAAAACTAGCTCCTCCATCGGTGAGAAATATAACCGAAGGAAGTACAAATTTGTTCGATTTTTTGTTTGCGTTTCCTGTTTCAATTGCTTTGCTGATAAGAAGAACTGGTGGACCAAATTCTGTTCCATCGCCAACTTTTCCTTCGTATTCTTTTATTTTTGATAGCACGCCGAATGTTTTCAAATCTTCAAAACAACATGCAAGTTTAGCTGAATCTCCGAACATAATTATTGAAATGTGGTCGGCTGTAAGGGATGACTTTCGAATATCAATGAATTTTTCAACTGCTTCTAACAACTTTTTCCATGGTTCGCCCCGCATTGATCCTGAATTATCCAGCAAAAGTATGAAATGTTCAGGATGTGCCTCATTATTCTCCACGAAAACCATATCAGGATAATAGTCTTTATTTCCACAAAGCACTGGGCCAATTTTGCTCCAAATAATAGAGAATTTTGTTCTTCGCTTTACGAAAACGTCGCTTTCTAACGTGATTTTATTTGGAAATTCCCAATCATCATGTTCTTTTTTGAATTCAGTCCAAGTCAGACGTTTACCGGCGAGTGTGACTATTATATCATTTTCGTTCATTTCTTCGCACAGTTTGACTGAAGCTTCGTTTGTTATCTCTAGTTTAGTTCCGCCCATGCAACGAAACTGGTGACCGGTATTACAATTATGTTTATTATATTTACCTCCTTGTTCAGAGAGAGTTTTCGAATGATTAACGTCACATGGTCTATTACAGCAAGGACAAAGGTTTTGACATCCACGAGCTAGATCAAGGAGTTTTTTGTAAGTTCCTTTAGTGTCGATATTAATCAAATCAACTGTCATCGAAGTTAACTCATCCTTTGATTTCTTCCCATAGTCAATTAAATGACCCAAAAATTGGAACAAATTACTAATTGAGCACTGATCGTATGCAGCTTTTAACTCCTTGTCTTTCATCAGCTCGACTATACTTTCCGGCACGATTGGTAAAAGTTGATATTGGTCCCCATTCTGTAACTCGTATTCTACATCTTTTTCCATGTACGATGTTTTGATGGCTTGTCCGGTCAAGTACAGATAGAGAACTTGTGCCATACACTTGCCTTTGTTAATTAAGTTTTCACCAGCAAGGCCTTTCGAAGTTTTAAAAGAGTTATCAATAAAGAGTGTACCGGATTCTAATGTTGAATCATTTGTAAAATGTCTTAAAATTTTACGTAAAATTTCTGTGTAGGTGGAAAATGTTTGAGCCACTTGATCACGGATGTTTGCAATATCACCATTAATTTCCTTTCTTTTATTTTCCCACCTTACATCGAATGTTTTTTCAATTACTTCTGTGGGATGAGTAATATACTTTATATGCCAATCAAGGTCAGCTGCATTCAAATTAGCATTATCACAGTCATGCTGAATATTTTCACGAGTGAACACATCTGTCTTTTCAAGAGATTTGTCAATTTTATCTTGTGCTTCTTTTCTTAATTGTTTCTCGAGAATTGCACGTATTTGATCAGTTGAACTTTGCGCAAATTCTCGATCCATACTAATTTCTTTTCCACATCCAACCATACGCAAGAAATAATTCTTCAATCCTTCTTTCTTTGTGGTGAATTCGTGAAGTTGATTGTGAAAATGCTGATATTGTTCTTTGAAATAGAGTTTTGTTAATAGAAGTACATTGACTGTATGAAAGGCAGATGATACATGTTTAGATAAGGAAACATTGAAAACATCCAGTTCTGCTTTTATTTCTTTTAGTGCAGTGTTTACCAGACCAACAATTTTTTGAATCACTCCAATTTCTATGGGTGAAACGCCGATACCCGTTTCACAGACCTGGTCCCGAATTTTTTTGTAGATTAAATCAAATGTCTGTACTAAAAGAAAAACATTTCTTTCTGATGTAGGTGCATCGACTTTTTCATTGATTAATAGCTGGAGAACGCATTCACGAAAGTTTCTTTTTGTCGGTGTGACTAAATTGTCTGCTGCTAAAGTTCCTAAGTCAGGTTGTTGACTTTCATTCTTGTCTAAATCGTCTGCTGCTAAAGTTCCTAAGTCAGGTTGTTGACTTTCATGCTTGCCTGAATGCAAAAAACTTCCGAGAAAGCCAGTCACTCCTGCTAGTAGAGATTGTGATTTGTTTTGTGTATGTTGTGTTGTGCCGTGTTTACTGGACGTTTTACTAGATTTCTGCTTGTCTTTCGGGATTTCAGATTTGGCTTGCCATGTTGTTACAGTCGATATATTAGAGCGATGTTGTTTCTCAAAATTGGTGAGATGCATTTTAAGCAATGTAGAATTTAAATAAATAAAATTTTCAAATGTAGATTCTGTATATTGTGTGATTTGGCTATGGACGACATCATTGTCTGTTATACTTGAATATTTGAATATTTGTTCAATAAAAATTGTTCGCATTTCTTCCTTTAACTTTAACAGATCAAGCTGTTCCATGTCTTGAACGGGCCGCAAAAGCTTTAAGATTTCAGTACTTGCTATCAAATTAGTTTTTTCGATACTGTGATAATTGGGATAAATAAATTTAATTGCTGTGTGTAGACGTTCTTCTCTGTTGAATTTCTCATTGATGCTGTTAATTTTATTTTGCCACATATCTTCAAATTTGTTTACTGCTGACTCATAAGTTTCGTTTGTACTGTGCTTAATCATGTTTTCCACTAACTGTCGCAATTCATCGCCACCAGTATGCCACAATTCTTCTGATCTCTCTTTATCATTAGCTTGAAGCGCTGTGATTTCCCAAGCTTTTTTTAAGCCGGAGTATTGCGTGTTAAAAAATTCAGTGGCACGTGTTCTGATTGTAGCTGAGGCTTTTATAATTTTTAATCGATCGCTCAAATCTTTATCCAATGCTTCATAGATTTCGCCAAACAGAGAATTAACTTCGAGTTGTAAATTCTTTTCACTTAATTTGCACGTATCATTAACTAACTTCCGTAATCGTTCTGGCGGTAGTTTGTTTTCGATTTCATGACGAATGTGATTACGAATTTCGTCGTCTTGTGTTTTTTCATAAATATCGGTGAAATATGTTAAATCAGGAAATTTTAGTAAAATGTCAAATATTGTCTTGGCAAAATCTAGCCACTGCTCTGGGTCTGAGAAAATAGTTTTACTTTTTTCAAAACATGTTTTAGCAGAACTCATCAAAGTTCCGCACAACAGCTGAGCAACTTCAATAAAATTTGGCAATGTTCGTACAGCATTCGGCGAGTCTTTATCTTGTTCACATAGTCTTTCAGATTTGTAAGCTAGTGGCAAAGCGTGGAAGGTTTCTTTTGTAATTTTGATCACATCTTGCAGATTGTGTTTTGTTAAGTTTTCTAACAGACTTTCCATCGCTTTTTCATCCTTTTTGCCATCCAACTTGCCTTGCTGTTGATTTATAACAAAATGGACCATGGGTTCTGGAACTCGACTGACTCCAATGTTTTGCAGAGAATGTGCACACAGTGTTACTAAATTATTCAGTTCACTGGTTAAATTAGTGACATTCACTATGACTAAGTGAGAGACAGCCAGGCAGAATAGTACAATTCGTCGATCATATTCAAGGTCACCTTTCTCACCGGATGATAGACCTTCGGTGTCGATTATCATAATGTAATCAAAATCTTTCGAATTCGATTTCGCAAGTGATCCGTAAATTCCACGTGTGCATCTTCCGTTACGAACATCAAAAAGAGTGCCGAACATATAGTTCAATAGTGTACTTTTACCACTATTCTGTGGACCGATGATACTTATTACCAACACTCTTTTCCGTGCAAACAAAGATAATGCACACGATAGAAATTCATGGTGCAAGTAGAAGTTGTCACCATCGACGATTTCAAAGGGAAAACCGGCTTCAATGTACTGCTGATAACTAGTTTTAATAACTTCTTGAATACGTTTTATTTGATATTGATAACAGACAATTGCATTGCGCCATAAAACTTCAAGAGAAAACACTTTTTCAATCGAAATGTCACCAGCAAACTCATTTTCTCGTAGAAATAAATTTTTGGAACGTTTCAATTCAGCTGAAAGAATATCCAAATTCATTAAGCGGGAATCTTGTTGAACAAGATTAACAAAATCATCAAAAATGACACCGCATCTATCCCCCTTTGTTTTCTTTAGCTTTTGATCAAACGTAACACTTTCACTTTGAAGTGTGAGCATTTCATTGCTTCTCGCACCATAAAAAGTGATTTTCGTCAGTTCTTTCATTGTTTTACGATATTTTACAAACAGAGAATAGACAGGATAACCGTACTCAGAGTTTTTTGAGCTTGCATCTAATAAACTGCTTTTTAAAGAATAAATTGTACGGGCGCCATTGTCCATAGCACTACGATCACTGTCGTTCATCAGTTTTGTTATAGTTTTTGACTTCTGCTCTTGCATTGCACGTGGTGAATTAGCTAGAAATTCGACACCTTTTGATGAACTAAGTAATTTATTAAAGATTTCAGACCGCAGTTTATTGATCAAATGTTCTTGATCTTTGAGATTTAGATTTGGAACATTGGGCAATAGAAATTTATCGTTTGTTGAAGCTGCTGTTGACGAAACAACAGGTTGGTCAGCGGCTGAATCATCTGAAGATTCGTCAGAATCAGAAGAGTCTTTATCTTCAATAAAATCCCGTATAATAAGCATTTTGAATTTATCAACAGGTAAGGCGTTCAAAAGGTCTGAAATTAAATTAGCATTGTCTTGAGCAAATTTATGTGTGACTTGTATGAGAAAACCTTCGAACAGATGATGAATATCTAGGATAAGCTGCTTCGTCGGTTCGCCATGTGTATCGGCAACATTCACCTGCCTTTTATCAATAAAATTGTAGCCAAAGTCAATATCAATGGTGTTTTGAAAATAGATACTTTTTTGATGCTCTTCAAACGATGACATGAATAATTTTTTGAGTAAAGATGATTTGCCCGGACACAATCCAACACCAAAAGATAGGACAGTGGGAGTTGTTGTATCCCATAAATGATAAATTTGTGGCAAAATTTTTGTTTCTTCTGTTGCCAAATTTATTAGTGGTGCGGGATTTTGTCTGCTTAGCAGTGACATAATTACTCTACACACGAGTGCATCCGAGTTTCGCAGCAAGATATCGATGAGCATTCGCAAACTAATTTTTGACAGAATTTTTAATAAAGATTTGTCCGTTACGATGCCTGAAGTGGCCATACCCAGAGAATACAGTGTTCTCATAAATGCTGTCAGATTTTGTTGTCGTTTTAGAAGATACATAATTGTTATTAACAGATCACAAACTAGCTGAGAGAAAGATTTATGGTTTTGATATGCTTTCAATGCATCTTCTAAGATATTCGTCAAAGATTTTTCAGTATAAATTAGTTCACCAGCTTGTACCAGATCTTTCAATTCGAACTTTTTTGTTGTTGATGTACTGCCATTTTTAAGAATATGCAGTGGAATGCAGGAACGGACAAGTTCAAATTCACTGTTTTGTTGTTTACTTGCGGATGAATTTGCACTACTTTTCTTTTTTGATTTAACAATGCTAAGTGTGGGATTTCCTTCTTCACTTATGACTTTTTCCGGTTCAGCTTTCCCATCAGTAGGTACTGGAAAACTTGTTAATGTAACAGAACTTTTTCTAGGACTTTCCACTTTGTTAATCTGGTCAGCTGAATTTTCACTACTGCTATCGGCCGTTTGCGGAGGACTGCGTGTTGATGAGGTTGAATCAGATTGCGTGCTATCTGTGAACGTCGGTGGTGATTTGGAAGCGTGTGAAGATGAAACAATAGCTTCTGAAGGTAGTGTTGCTAATGAGTTTGAACTCGCATTTTCTTGTGCACCTGTGTTGGATATATTGTTGTGCTTATTCAAAGTAGCGTTGGGTTGCTGCGTAGTAACATCAGGTGATATGGGAGAGTTTTCAGTGACGACTTCAGGAGCTAACATTGAACGAATTCCATTTTTCGAATCCAACGCGTTTGGTTGTAGCTGAAGTGTGTTAGAACAGGGCAATTTAATATGCGATTCAGTACCGGCAAATGTTTTGGTAACAGCATTGTTTTCAGTCTCGACGTTATTTTCTGGACTGCTGTTTGGAATTGTGCTAAGCATTATGTCGTCGGGGTTTGTGGTCGGAGAAATGTTGTTTTCGGTGTTTTCTCTTTCCAAATTAGATTATGTATTTTCTTCGGTTGTCTTGGAAGCTGTCAACAAGCTTTTTTCAGTATAAGTTAATTGGTGGGAACTCGTTTCGTCAGTGCTTTTATTCGTCTGACTGGAACGTATCATGTACTTAGACTGAGATCTGTTATTAACCAGAGTTATAGGGTCTGATGTGGAAGAGGTTGCAGGATTAAGAGTGGAGGGTAAGTTTGGGGGTGTGGGTGTGGGTGTGGATAGGCTTAGGGTAGAGTCACAATCATACCTCAACCTCAACCACATCCACACCCACACTCTCAAGAGCGAATTTAAACAGTTCGTATCGATACTGACAACTGTGCCAATAATGCATGGACATCCTTTATTGTTCACATATTTGTTGTCCATCTTTTTAATTACCCTTTGGGACTGTCGTGCAGACAGGACTGTTACTTTCTCATCAGTGTTATAGAATGTGTTATTCTCAACGGATGTTGTACAACCTACTACTATCATTAATGTATCTGATCTTCTTCTAAATATTACCCGTATATCATTGCGCAACGTGATTACGTTTCTGAACGTAATTAATGCAAAGTGGAAATGTCTATCATATCTTTTTCTGTTCTTTCTTCTCTCTCTCTCTCTCTCTCTCTCTCGTGTGCACGTATATAAAGCGGGTACATTGTGCTATACATCAGAACTGAAATGTAGACAGAACTGGAACAGAACTAGAACATTGGAGAATGGAGTAGTGTAGCTAACATCTTATACACCAAGGATAGCGGTAACGCTACTCTCCCAGTTTTTCTTTGTGATCACAAATAAAAAATTAAAGCTGCAGCAGTAACGAATATAAACTATCCATTTATCATCAAACAAAATTCGTTACAACAACCCCATACCCACACCTGTCGTTGATAAGCCAAAACGAGTTTCGTTTAACAATTCAGTCTAGATTTTACATTCAACTGCGCTGAATTCAATCAAAGATTTTGAAGTTCTCTGACTAAATGGTATTTCATGGTCGACAAAAGCTTAAACAATAATTCTTTTGTAAAAATGATCATTCATACTTCGAAGAGTATTTGGCCTATTTATAGAAAAAAACTGTCTTGCGTGTTTAGTAAAAGACCCACATGACTGCTAATTATGTCTACCTAGTAAACGCTTTGTTTCTATTTTGAACTCACTTGTTTCTTGATCTCGATCATTTTTATTCATAACTCTTGAAAGCAAGTCAACCATGTCACAGACGCTCCGATCTACCGGTAATGCGTGGATACGATTTTCTGGAATTTCTGTTCCATCCTTGAAGGGACACGTGAAATGGCCATGAGTATCAGAAGCTACTCTCAGTATGCATTGAAGACAATATGTGTGTGAACAGGGCAGTTTACGTGGATCCACAAAATGTTTAAGACAAATTGCGCAACTGATTTGTTCGTCAACTTTTCTTTTTTGTTCCTTACAGTATAATTGTTTGGTCATGTCGCTGCTCACAATTATGCGATTCGATGAATGATCAACCGAGTAAGATGAGAGCTAGTCTAGACGTAGAAAATCGAAGATGATAACGCCAAGCGGATTGTACATAGGCTCACAAGTATCACAACGACGGGTGTGGGTGTGGGGCGCGGCTGTGTGTGGGTGAGTGTGGGTGTGGATGTGAGAAACAGCAAGAGTGACATCCACACCCAACATCAGTGACACTGCTTGTCTCTTTTGTTCTATACATATTAGAGCCTAACAGCAGTTCGAGTCATTTAGATGCTATTTCAAATCTGCCGAACCTTTTTTGCGGATGTAGGGATAAATCCTTCTTTTTTAGAGTGAATTACGGCAGTTTTTCAACATTTCTAAAGTGAATGCAAATGATCGTATACGGAATTTTTCTGACTTCATTATGTCTGTCATCCGCCATTCTCGGCACAGAAAAATACAGTACTAATGCGTCGCATGATAAAATAACAGCTGACGTCGATTTACTGTGGTAAACGGCGTAAAACAGTAGTATAGATTTTTATATAAAGGAATTCGCGACTATATCTGGTCGTCGTAAAGACTGTCTTAGAACAATTTGGATAGATCTCGGAATGAAACAAACGGAAAGATAAGTTGCAATCGGGAGGAGTGCCCAAAATTCAGATATAGCATGTATCGCAAAAAGACCGCCTTGTGTGCTAAAACGAAAGCTCGAATTTCTGGAACCTTGCAACAACCTGTAAAATCATATAACGACTCTATACATCGCTGGATATATATGTATGCCTTGAAGGATACATATCGTCGTAGCATGTCGTTACCTAATTCCGAAAATTCGAGCTTTCGTTTTAGAATACATGATGACCGTTTGCTGATGCCCGTTGTAATCGTATTTGCAGACCTCTGGTACTTGATAATCAAATAAAATCGAAAAAGGCATAAGATTCATAAAACTGGAGTCTTACATTGCTTAGTATAGTTGACTGCTAAAAAAAGAGAACATGCAAAATATGACAATAGACTATGATGCTGCACACCTTTTATATAAAGTAGCTGTCTATCAGTAGTTACTTTTTCATTCTACGCAAACATTTTATTCTTATTGATAAAAACGAACTTTAAAGCATAATGTACGTCATTCACTACTTTCGCTGATCTATGTAAACAAATTTTTGAGACCTTGACTGTGCTGTGCAAAAAGAAAAACACTGAATGAACTTCATTCTTTACCTCCGAATATTTATCGACAATCAAACATTCATGAAAAATAATTTTTTTTTAACCATGATGGGCTTTTACCCACAAACACAATAAAGAAAACTAATGAATAACTAGACATGCACCGAAGTCGGACTCGGTCGTACCTGGGTTCGGGTGTGGGTGTGGGTTATCAACTCAGATGGTTACCAAGTATGATGGGGTTAATTAATCAAGTCTCTATTAAAGTAGTTAGTCAGGATAAAATTCTATATCTAGAATGGATCAAACTTGATTCGATATTTTTCGGTCAAGGTTTTTATTCGACGAAGTAGGAGTTGGCGAAAATAATATTCGGCAAAAAAAGATTCGGCGAAGTTAGAATTTACCGAGAGAGTTACTCATTTTTGATCCACTTCATTGAGAAAGAACTCAGGAGTCCAATTGATTTTTCAGAGAAAGAGCAGGCTTCGATTTCGAATTCTTGGGCAAAAGAACCAGACTAGTTTTTATTGATTCAATGGTTTCGATATTTTGATCAATCAGATTATTGAAGTGAACGGAAACAGAAATAGCGATTATACGAAAAGAACAGATATGGTACATCGTATTTCTTAGCGTAATAAAGTAGCAGTGGTCTCATTGAAACATTGTTGTACACCTCTCAACCCTTGTGAGGCATTGCACGTAAGCCACGACCACCCTTGCTCAATCATACATGTCGAACTTGAAACTTGAATTCAACTGAAACTTCAAGTTTCAAGTTTCAAGTTTCAAGTTTCACCAAATCCGTTTTTGAATACGCAATATCACAAGAAGGATTCATTCAATGTAGCTGAAATTTTCTGCAGACTTACATACCACTGAGCTCTAAACGCTCAATCAATTTCAGCACCAACAATTGAACTCTTGGGATTCTTTGCATCCCACGCCTGCAGGGAAAGTTCAATGTTTTGCTGACGTTTGTCCGTTCATATCTACTCACTGGGTAACACCATGCGTCTCAAATTTATTTCTGGAACACGTCTTGGCGAGACATTCACATGTTCATACTTTCGACGTATTTTATGAAAACTGTAAGTAGAGTTACTACGGTGAAAAGCTCCTATTTTTCTGTTAAAATTGCGATTTTGATACTTGACAATCTAAATTCAAGGCACTTACATTACATCCACAATTATCGTGCCTGAAACAACTAACCATGCCTGTCATAATTCAAACTTCAACTCAACTGAAACTTTCAAAAAGCGCTTTTAGGTGAGCGCCTCAAAGCAACAAGGCAACCGCTTCGAGAGCCTTTTCCAAACCTCTAACACATAACAGAGATGCAACTCTGAGTCTCACGAAAGGCTGCAAAACGCTACTACACACATACACAGCATTTCAAGTGTGGGTGTCACGAAGGGTCGACACACATGTCGGGACACAAACATACATACATAATGTGGGTGCCGGGGAAGGGACAAACGCTTGTCTACACAAATACATAACATCTGAAGCGTGGGTGCCGCGAAAGGCTGAAAAAGCCGACGTGAAAGTTGAAACTTGAAATTTCAGTTGAATTCAAGTTTCAAGTTCGACACTACGGATCTTCCTTGAGATTAAGCATAAACAAACAAAAATGCTGATTCCAACCAGGACGGCAGCAGCTAACAGCTTTTTGATATTGATTCGTATAAAAACAAATTCAACATAAGTTAGTGTCTAAAAGTATTTTCCATTGTTGAACATATCACATTCATTTGTGGAAGCAAAATCTAAAAAAACTTGAAATTCAGTTTAACTTATGACTTTTAGCTAGCTTCAAGTTGAATAGCATCATATACGTTTAAGAATAGTTGATACACTAACCACAAAATGAATTGATTGTTAATCATCCATAAAAGATGAATGTTTCGAAGAAATTTACACAGAAGTAGATGAACTCCTTACAAAAATCTAAATAAACCAAATATAATTGTGCAATCTATTTATCTGCTTTTTCGTCCGATTTCGCTTATCTTTATTCTCACTCAGCTAAAATAAAATTAATAGAATTAATTGTTTTGCAAAATCATTATTCAAGGTTGAAACTTGAAACTTGAAGGTTGAACGTTGAACGTTGAAAGTTGAAGTTTCAGTTGAATTCAACTTTCAAGTTCGACACTACTGATTTATGTCAACTCTATGGTCACTTGGACCCAATCAATGACTATTTTGACCATATTTTGGTTATCCGTTCTATCCCTTTGTTAAGTAAACAAAGAAATGGCACGAATGATCGAAGATATAGTCTCAAAATGCGATTAAAATAGTTTAAATGACTGAAAGGTTGTTCGCACAATTTCAACGTAATTAACCTGCTGAATGCTGGTGATATATATATATATATGCGTCCTGATATTTGAGGTTTTCTGAAAGATACCGGAATTCAACAGGTTAAGATGTCCAGCACGATCTAGTTGCTGTTGCTTATCACTGGAAAAATGTTTTTTTTGTACATAGGGAACATTTTGTTCATCATCGCTTACTTTATACTATACAATTGCAATAAGAAAATTATGCATAGATTTCGATTCGATGCTAATTACGAGTGATTTCGATAGTCTTGGAACTAGTAGCTCATGGTCTGCGGTGTCTGCAGCAACCTGTCTGCCGCGGCCTGTGACCGATCATTGATTATTTATTGGCGAAATGCTGATTAAAGATTCTTAAATTAACTCACTTTTTTATTAATTAGTTAATTAATTCAGTATTTAATTAAGTGGTTAATTTGTCGGTTACGGTCTGTGCCAAGTGCGGCTCCTAAGTTCTACGTTATATACTTCAACATTTCTTTTGGATCATATTACATAAAATAGGGTTATTTGTACCACGTATTAGGTACAGACAGACACAGAGGAATTTCAGTTTCTAGATCCTATCCTTTTAGTCTAGGGAAAACATTCTAAATTCATCTACAGATCAAACTTTATGTTCCTTGCTTACCGACAATAAGCAAAATCTACGAAAAAACGAAGCTAATCAAAATTAATATACCTATAAAGAACTGCTCAATAACTAAGCAGAAAATGAATTCCTGGAAGACACAAAGTGGATCTCATAAAACGCAAACAATGGAGAGCATGTTTATACCCGGTATCATATTTATGATCTTTTAGTGATTCGAATTGACCTAGGTCAAAGTGATCTGATACGACTCTTAATCAAAGCCGAAACGCGCCGTAGTTTGCTCTACACACCAACATCACACCTTTTATGCATTTTATGCGGTGATTTGCGAGTTTTTACATTTATCCATCGGAATCAATATAAAGATTTCAAGCAATAGATAAAGCAATAAATGTTGTCTGATATCGAAAAAAATGTCAGTGAATTTTGTCAAAAATGATTACATCCATATTGTCAAACTTAGTAGAAATATCCAAGTCACATTTTCTGTATCACATGCACAAATTTCCAAAGAATATTGTCAGTAGGGCAACAACAGCAGTAGCATGACCAAAACAAGTAGTTTCCATGCTTGCTCCCGTAGAGAAGGTGTTGTTGCTAATGCCTGTTGAATTTGTAGTGTTTTGAAATTGAAATGCATCCCAAAAGTCACATTGAGTTGTATTGATGACAGTAAAAGTAAGATTTCTAGTGAACTGCACTCCGATACTTCTTTGACTCCAGTCCGGCCATCTGCTTCCGTTAGAGAAAGCTGGATAGCCATACTGAGTCATGCTCTGCCACGCTGCTATTATCTGTGCACTCAGCAACTGCTCATCTGCGCTCATCTGGCACGTTCCATTAGGTGGTGGTAGTTGCATTGTTTCACCAAATACAAATGGGACTTCGCTAGTGTGAGTTGGACCCAATAATGATAGTATATTCGCCGACAACGACGTTATCCATGGGCAGCTCGGTTGATGATTCCACAAGAAGGCGTACGTACCCAATTTTGTCGACAAAGAAGTGACGAGCGCTCTACGCGTTGGACACGTGTACTCGGCATCAGTAAGAACAGTAGCAATAGCATAGAACGCAGGCCACAAAGTCGAATTGAACATGGAAATAGGATAAACGGTTAAGATAGAAGCTACACGATCAGCACCAAACGTGATGTTCAAATAGTTTATGTAATCGTTTATGGTAACTTGTTCTGGTTTGATGAAGGTAAAATACGCAAGCAAGGTGCCTTCCATGGTACCTGCGAACATGAAATTTAGGAAAAGCAGTGTTCATCGAGAATCTTATCAAAGAGTCGAAATCGAAGCTATTTGAGAGTGTACGTTGGTGATCAAGGTTGAAGAGAAGACCCACAAACTCGCCTACGCTCCGCTCCAGACTCGTGTACAGCCTCATTCACACATCCGACCTACATATTTCACCGAATAATTTTCTTTAAGTGATGAAAAAGGCATAAATTGCTCCAGGCTGTCTCACGTTCGGAAACGAACATCACTCTATTCGGTCAATAGGTTGCATTGCCAATTTCCCTGTAGAAAAACTAAGGAAATCCTTCTTTTTCCGTTAACAATCTTGCACAACAAAGTTAATCTAACTAGTAATAAGTGAAATTTTTCTCCCTAGTTTTAAACATCAAAAGTAACTTTCCATGTGAAAAATCATTTTCATACTATGAATGCATACTATGCAGAGGCTTCCACGAAAACTGAAATTCGCTCCACTTTACTTTTATAGTTTCCACACTACTGTGACTCTCCTGTTTTTCATTCTTTCATCTCTTTGGTCATTAGGTCCTTTAGCCCCTTTGGCATCCCTAGGGTATGGGTGTGAATCTTCTCTTCATCTACATTCATATCGACATCGACATCCCCATTAACACCCATAAACGTTGGATAGCTCCAGCTCATCAACTCTGATCAAATTAGCTAGTGATGCACTGTTGAAAAATATTAGCTCCGGTAGAAGAACTAATTCAATTATTCAGTTGCAAGAGCTGCTCTGTTCAAAACTAATTCAATGATGGAACCTAGATTTTTTAAGCCAAGAGCTAGCATTTCCAATAGCAGGACAATATTTTTTTTATTTGAAAGAGTCTTGCCTAGAAATGCAGAAAAAGTCTTCAGTCAGTTCAAAGTGAAGAACAGAAGTGTAGAAACAGATCAGTTCCTATCAAAAGAACTAGTTGAACAGTTGTTTAGATTGGAACTTTTACCGAACTATCCTATTTTCAGTCACCCATGTCGACACACCAAAGAAACTAAACGGAGTAAAACATGAAACTCATACTAATTTGGAATGCTTAAAAGGAAAACGGAATAAATTTAAGTTTTCGTGAACCTACGAGAAATAGTCCACTGATTACTACTTACGTTGACTGTATGATTCAAGATTATTAATAGAAAGTGAATCTGACACTATTTTTTCTTGAGTTACATGATTAATATGCAAAATGATTTCTTTAATGCAGCAAAGATGAAAAGTTTTCATCACCTAGTGTATCCTGATATGCCTCGCACACATCCACTGAAAAATACAGCTACTTGAGGAAACTCAAATTCATCATAGAAATATAACAAGACGTACATGTTCCTGCCATGAATGGTACTTTTGGTGAGGTATTGATTGGTTGAATTGGAATAACTTTTCCGTCAACATGTGGAGCAAACCGATTGGGAAGATAAGTAAGAATGGCGGTATTGTCAGGTGTTGCTTGTATCATTTCTGTAGGCGATATTTTGCGCATACATTCCACTACCTAAATATCAGTCTATTTCTTCAACATTAATACTCGATACTACTCACATTTCTCGCATTGGAACAGCCAAGAGCGTTCACAAATGTATTCCCAACTGTAGCTTGCTGCTGCATTGTAAGAAGCGTTCGACCAGCACCGGATTCCGCAATCACACTCGAGAAGAAACTAGCAGCTTGAGGAAGTGTGCTGATAATGTGAGCAATAGTTGCACCAGCTGACTGGCCAAAGAGAAGGACGGTGGTCTATGATAGACGTACCACAATGACGCACAAGCTTAGCATGAGAATAGTGTCTTGAGAAGTCAATCGAGAGGGTATACTTTTGTTTCTGATCTTTTTAAAGTAGTTTCAGACCGCAAATAAAAAGGTCAACTAACACTAGAACAATCGCGTACTGAGCGTCATCATATTTTCTCCGTCGAAGTAAGCTGTAGTGTCAATTTCGTTATTCCGTTGTATTTTCTTTCCTATTAGAAGAAGCTTATTTGCTACAGTGTGTGCAAATGAGAATACGCTGTTCTGAATGTACCAACAGGAACCAACATATGATATGTTCACGTTTATTAGTAAAGTACTGTGCTTTTGAAGCATGCTAGGCCATTCGGTTTGTGGAATGTATGGCGAAAATAATAATTTGTGGTTGACTTCTCATGAAATGATCCTTACCTTATTTCCACCAAATGAAGCTATGTTATCTTGAATCCACTGCAACGCCATCAAAACATCGAGAATGCCGTAGTTGCCTGTCAGACCTAACGAACTGTTCAAAGTGAGCCACCCTAGGGGACCGACTCGATAGTTCATTGTGACGACGATGGCATTTGTGGCTATGTTGCAGCCGTTGTACAGAGGATCGTAGGTAGAACCTGCATAGAAGACCCCTCCATAAATCCACACTTTAACAGGTAGTGAAGAATTTATAGTGACATTAACCGGAGCCCATACATTGAGATAGAGACTATCGAAAATAGTCTATAGAGTACTTTTCAAAAGAATCAGCTCACTCACCAATCTTCTGAATACAAGTTAGTTTCAACACTAATTGTACCGTATTGATAACAACTTGGCGAAAATACTGAAGCATTCAGCACACCATTTGGATAAGAAGAGTTGTACATCAATGGCGCAGTCCAACGCAGAGGCCCAACAGGAGGTTGTGCATAAGGAATGCTGAGATAGGCTACGACCCTTAGAGAGGGGCACAATGTCCCTATTATAGTACCATTCAATACCCTCACTGATATCGTTTGGACTAAGATGAAGTGCCCAAATGCATTGAGAAGAAACAAAGTCCATACTGCGTTGACAAGCATAATTATCTGTGTTTTAAGTAGTGTGCAGTATCAGCGCACAGGTTTTATCTTTTGGCAAAGAGTGTCAAACTTACCGCTCCACCGTTTTAGTTAATGTATATTATGGTGTGTATTTTAACCGTAGTGTCAATATACGTCGATCAGTCGACACTTCTATTCAAGTATGGCATATTTATTTATTCAATACCAAGTTATTAAATACATCCTCTTCGTTATTCATGTTTGCACATATTTACTTTGCTCTGTTCTCTTCCTCCAATGTATACGTACACAAAAAGTCGACGTGCATTCATGCTCTTGCAGTATAAAATGTCAAAATTGCTGCATAATTGATTCAATGGCTTCAAAGACGTAGTCCCCGTTTCAAAATTTACTAACAAACAACGATTGAAATTACTTGAAAAATCGGACATTGGATTCGACTAACTTTTCTATCAAATCTGGTTCGATTCAAGTCAATTATGTAGGCTCTTAAGTTTTTATATCTTCATGTCAACACAGACATACTTTTACGGCATGCTTCATCTTATTGACAACTTTAAAAAACCAGCCGACTTATTTCTTTGAATATTGAGATCACGCGAAGTTTGGTTTCCAAAACAATTATGATCGAAAGTCATAGAAAAAGAAAAAGCATTCATTACCCTCTCTAAATGATGAAACCTGCGCAATAGAACACTGAGTAGTTTCTTTTCACCAAGTGAGTATTAGAGCTCGAGAATGCTTTAGCTATTGAATGTAGTCAATAGAGAATGGAAGATCAAGCGTTGATATGCGCATATTTCAGTACAAAATTACTCAGCTTCCTCTTTCGAAAAATGAAAGTTAAACCTGGCAATCATATTTATAATACTCATTACCTCTTTTCGAATGTTTCATCCCGAGGTACTCGGCATTTTCTCAGTATTCTACAAAACAAACTCTACTCCGCAGACCAAAAATACGAACCTGGAAGTTGAATACTGCAAGAAGAAACGAGTGGTATATGCACGGCTTCACTCGCATAATCCTTCGTATTGTATATGTGCCGAAAAAGAAAAGATATTGACTAATACTTCATGCAGACAGTTTTTTATTTTCTAATTCCAAAATTATGAGAGAACTTGCATGTGATATGTTTCATACAGACGGTTTTTCTGCACAACAATCATTTCATACTAATCGGTTCTGATTTTCTACTCAATGATGAATCCATGAATAATATGCGTTTTCTCTTCATTTACACTCATCCTTTTGTATCCACAACCATCGTGAAAATAGGCTGAAAGCAAGCCAAAGATATATGCTTAGTTTTTCTCACAATTGTCTAATGCCGTAGAATGTACATCAACGCTGTACACGTCCCAGTCAATGAATATTCTTGCTTCCAAATGAGATCATAAATTTCCTTCAGATCGAACGACAAAACAGTGAAGCACTCAAAGAATGAAACTTGGGTAGATGCATAAAACTTCTGTCAATAAATACTCGTGTATACTACTGGCGAAAAGTAAAAACAAATAGGAACAGAATGTGCGACTATTGAATGCAGTAAGCTTTATTTGAATCAAGGAGAACAAAAAATTCCAATTGACGCATAAGTGGGTATGGGGTGTCGATGTCGATGCCAATAAAATTGTTTCTCTACTGTTTGCCCAAACTGCACGCACATCCTCAATCGAACATTAGACGGTGTGACTGCCAGATACGACAGTAAGACCTACTGAGTAGAACGTGTCAAACATATTCAAAACAAGTATCTCAAAAAGAATATTTCTGAGATGCTTCCTTGACTTTGGCCAACTCTTACCTATCCCACGGCCTCAATAGGCAGTAGGTTTTCTATGTACAAATAAATGGTTTGCTTTTTTATGGGCAACGGTTACCTTCAATTTAACACACTTGTTTACATAAGTACACTCTAAAAAAAAAGGTTTTTACGAAACCATAAAAGGTTTCGTAATATACACCAATCGAAAAACATGAACAAAAGGTTTCGTAGTGAAGGTTCCGTACGAAACTTTAATGTCCAAAAGACTGAAAAGGTTTCGTAGCAAAGGTTCGGTACGGAACTGATATGTTCTAGCCATCAAAAAGGTTTGGTAGTAAAGGTTCCGCAAAAAAACCCTTTTTCGAATCCCTGTAAAATGGTTCCAAAAAACCTTGGAACTATCATACCCATTGTACGAATCGAATCCAAGAGGTTTCGAACATTACAGAGTGAACCAAAAGTCACGTTACCGAGAAAGAATGGAATATCTCCGTAATGACTCNGTAAGTTTAATCTTGTGAAATGCTTGTACTTAATTGTTTTAATGTTATAGATTGTTTCAGTTATGAAACTCATCGGTGGGTTTCATGTTAATCATCTGATACCGTCCATGGCATGCATACCATTTCGAAGGTTTCTCGAAATCCAAGAATGATATATATGTCGTATCGAAGTTACACCGGTCGACGAAGTTATAACTTCGTCAAGAATGTTGACGAAGTTATATCTTCGTTGACCGGTGTAACCTCGATACGACACATATATACAGGGTGAACCAAAAGTCACTTTACCGAGAAAGAATGGAATATCTCCGTAATGACTCAACCGAATGGGCTGATTTTTTTACCGGCGATAGGGAAGTGTTCGAGGTTTTCTTTCATAAGAAAAGTATTAAACCCTATCGTTTTGAAGTGTCATTTTTGATACGGATACAGAAGGTTAACTTTCAACGGAAAGGTATATACGATATTTTGCAGAGATTTCTTGTTCGATTTCGATTTCAAATGCAACCAATCGAGAGAGAAAAAGTTGTTCTCTTTCGATCTATGCCAAGTCGGGCTCGATAGTTTGCTCCATCCAGGAGTTATATGCATTTTACCGACAGCCATTAAATCGGTTAAATAAACTTAACTATGAATCGGGACAGGGGTAATCCGCCGCGATGAATCGAATGGTGATATTTACTTTCAGTTTCAACGCCATATGAAGTCACTTTATCAAGATTTTTACGTTTCAGCATCCCGCCGTTATGCCGTACAGTACTGATTTCTTAGAAATCTTGATAAAGTGACTTCATATGGCGTTCAAAC
>OENM01002138.1:0-21273 GCA_900239745.1 Rotaria magnacalcarata | reverse complement strand
TTAATTATGCATGTTATTCTATTCAATTGATTTCTTTATTAAGAAAAAATTCTGAAAAAAAACATTTTTATTATTTTTTGTTGCAGGCACAAATCCACATAATATACGTGTTATTGATGAGTCAAACAAATGTGAAGATATAATTCAAATAGATAAAATTGATTATTATTACTATAGGGGAAAGCGAAAATTGTTCGAACGAAAGTTGCTCGAACGAAAATTGCGCGCGGTTAATTGGTCGACACGAAAATTGGTTGAATATGTGAGTGTGCGCGTGTGAGGGTGCTGGTTTCGATGAGGGTGCAAGTGCAGGTGTAGATATGACTTCAGGCTGTGTAGACCGAATATCAGTAACGATATCACTAGTTGTGCTCAATGTGAATGTTGGCATTCGAGAAAAATCGTACGATTCCGTTTACATGGCATACTAGCTCGTTATTTAACCTATGAAGAATCTTATAATGTAATCATTATTACATTAAGTGAAATCTAGCTTATTGTGATAGATGTTATTTAAAATGTATAAGCTTTTTTGAGATAATCTATGTCTATAATAATTTCTATATATCAGAAAAATTATGCTACGTTTTTGTCAGAAAAGTGTCTAGCATTATCTGAAAGTACTTTTTTCCATTATTTCACTTATTAGTATCAACTGCAAGTCAAAATTAGAAGATTATTTTCTATTAATTAAAATTGATTATTTTTCATGTCGACCAATTTTCGTAGACCCATATTTATCCTAATGAATCTGCCGAAAAGGTATAGTACAATAATCATGTTGAATTGATTGAAATCCATAAGTCAAGTTGTGATCAATGGAATTCCTAACCTACGTCTACATCAGTCAGTAAAATGATTACTGAGCTCGAAAATAATGTCATATTTGAAATTAAATACAGGATTGCACGAAGGATCAAATATTAGCGTCTGTTTTCAAAAACATCTTGTAGGCAAAGCATAAAATGTAGACAAAATCTAATGTTTTGGTGTAGAAAGCGGAAACTTTGTTTTTTATTTGGGTGTTTACAACTCCCTCCTCGTCATCTGTGTCTCCCCTGAATAAATGTCAAACGTTAATATATTAACAGCGTTGAAAAGCCTGAAAAATAAATACGATTCTAGTAATAGATTTGCATTAATAAGTAACAATGAAATTCTAATTTATTATTAACATTATATCTGATACATTGATGCAGTACAATAAATGTCGTGTATAAAATATGTTTCAAATAAAACAACTCCATTTATTGCAGAGTTAATCCCAGAAAAAACGATTTTATTCAATGTTGATTTTAAAAATAAAAGTAATGATTTTATCTCTGATTTTTTTATAGTAGACCCTGCTAACAGTTCTCAGCAGGCTACATGCTGATCAACTTTTTGATGATGGTCAATTTTATTTTAATGATTCTTATTGTAATCAATTTTATTTTGCATAATATTGTAATTCATTAGCAATTGTGCTCATTATCTTTATAGGATTCGTTGATTGTAAAGAAATAGATTATTATAATTTTGGGAAACCGCATTTTAACTCCAAATCACGATTCTAGAACCAATTTTTTGATTCTAATTTCTTCAATACTTTCTATTACAGCTCTATTCTGATTCTAAGCAACTCCAACATGTTTTTTTCGATTGCTACAGCTCCTTATTGATTTTTATGTGTGATATTCATGAGAAAAGCTCTCCAATTTTTTTTTGTTACAAATCATTAGTAAATCTATAAATTCTGCTCCAATGCCTAACATATGAAGAATAAGTTTTTTTTATACTTTAAACGAAAGAATATTTCTATACGATTTACTGACGTAGTTTCCCGATATTTATCCCGGAAAAAAGAATTTTCACGATCACTATGCCTTCGACCTTGTCGTAGTTGGAGTCCGATGCAAAGTTCTATCACTGATGCACGATACAAATTGTACTTGATTAAGATGTCACGCATCAAGTTAATTATACAATATTTCTATATTGACTTTTAGATTTTAATACATTGCCTGAATCACATATAGTCTACTATTTCCTTTTTTTAAGCTTTAAATACTGTTGGTTGAAGTTTCGTTTTTTGAAATAAAAAGAGTCTTTTGAGACTAAGGAAATTTTTACTACAAGGACTAGTAAAATGTATTTATATTTATTTTAAAGAACATGTGTCACTATAGATAATCTCTGCAAAGAATCCTTTTATAGATATATTTATTGGCAGTACAGAAATAATCATTGTACAAGATCCGAATTGTCGTTTGCGTCATCGTATATTTACATGTTTTCCACATTTTAAACAAATGAAGCGACTATTATTAGTCTAGCCTTTTTTTATTATAAGCATCAAAATATAAATAATGATCCATCTTTAATATAATATGAGTACTCCTAGGAAAGTTTTGATTGATTTATTTTCATATTTGATATTCTTTTGAATTTGACTGAAACAAGAAGACAATGAATGTTTTTTGTATTATTACAAAAGCAAAAATAATGAATGACAAATTTCATTGAGATAAGCATACCAACTGTGAAAGGATCCGATTAAAAGACAAACGGATGTGAATAATGTTTGAAATATTTAATGATATTCTATCTTTTTTTATCATAATTCTGAGCAAATTTAGTAACTAATACATCACGTGATACAAATAATAGTTGAATATGTCCAAAAACAAAAACGAAAGTATTAATTTGTACACCTAATATCATTAAAATGTAGCAAAATATAAGAGAAGTAATGTTAAAATAATAGGAAAATGGATTTCATCGGTACAATTCATTATACATTTTCGAATATACAAATTGTAAAAAGTATCATACATAATTGAACGTCACTACGAGAAATAATTGCCACATGCCACGCATGTTTTAATGTTATGTTTTTATTTATCATTAGAAAATAAAAATAATTATTATTACGAAATAGATAATCTGAAGCAATTAATTATAGAAAATAAAATATTAAAAGAATCCTAGCTTCATGCTATTTTTTTAATGTTATATTGATTATTTCATTAAAATCATAATTTTTCTTCGATGAAAATGCATTGATTATCTATTTTTGTTTTTATTTATTTTTATAAATTATCATGATTACTAAGAAAAAGAGCAAATACATCAACAACCACTGCTGCTGTAGGTAGTAATGCAATAGTTAAATGACATACTTACATAGCTTAAATGACCAATCATATTTTAAATTTTGAATAAATAAACGATATTGTTGGTTTTTTTCTTACGATTTGATCGATTATTTTTTTCATGCTATTTGTTGTTTGGGTTATACATGTAAAATAAAATATATAATACTCGCCTTTTTTCTCTTTTGATTTGTTTTCAACATGTAATCATGAGTATGTTATCTTACACAACCGTTCGTCACAGAATTAAGGGTATCGAATAATATTTGAAGATATTCGTATGGTGTATTTCAATGTAACCAAAGCAAGAAATTGTGAAAGGATAACTAAATGAAAGAAAAATAGATATGAAAACATGATATAATTTCAATTTCGATCAATTATATATCTGCATCTAAGTAGAATACGTTATTTTCAATATTTATAGTTCGAACAGGAAAAAATACTTTTGTTCATATGTATGTCGTATTTCAACGAATTGAGAAATTAACTACCATGAATTCTATGATGTATGATCTCATTTGGTTTATAGCTGACTAATCAATTTTTAACAAGAAAGTGAATTATAATACAAGTAGAATAAAAGTCACAATGTAAATAAAACTCCTAGCATCTAAGATTTACCCAATGATTTAGCACTTTAGAATGTAATAAATATGATACTTATATCTTTACAACATATTTAAACGAATAAAAATTTCAAAGAATTACAAATCTAGTAATCTAAGTATGCAGCTATATTAGAAGAAGTATAGTTAAACGTATGTGACTAATCAGCAACTGCTTGATATTATCATTTTGGTATTAAGCTGGCGATGGTCTAGAACAACTAAACTTATTTATTTCAGACATTATTTCTATCTGAAACAACAAATTTATTCACCACTGTCGCCTTTCAATATACTACGTATTGCTTTAAATATCATATTCAGATTATCCATCTAATGTATGCCCCTTGTAGTGCATTATCTAACAACAATATTTTCTAAATGGTTTTTTTTCTTGATTCTAAAGTATTAATTAGAAAACAAGATTCCATATAAAATAATGTATATATTTTTAGAAAAAGCAAAGAAGTAAAATAGTAAACTTATTAAGCGTATGCTTGAGAGTAGGAGTCTGCTAGTTAGAAGATTTTGAACCAAATAAAATTATAAAACAGATGAACAAGAAAACACAAAACAAAATTTTCTCCATAGATCAGATCCAATAACCTAAAGAAACCAATAATTAACCATAACTAAGCAACTAAACAGACAAAACTGTTTCTATAAGAAGGGTGAAAAGAAGAAAAACAAATAGAATTACATTCTAGACACCATCCTATATATATATATATATATACATACAGGTGCACATTTTTTTAATACTAAGTCAAAGAACGATTTTTTAACAACATATTTCCACCTGTTAATGATGGTGGTTCTGTTGTAGGTTCCGAACGAAATAGTTGCTGTTTTTGTTTCACCGTTAATGTTGGCGTATTTCGACCTGATGTACTAGGACTATCAATTGACATTTTAGCCGAATTAGATACATTAGCCATTGCTTGATTTTGAGTTATGAGTCGTTCTTGTTCTGCTACACCCGTTCCACCATCGGATGCAATTGTTGGTGCTAATGATGATGTTCTTTCACGTAGTGTATTTGCTCCTCCGATGACACCATCTTGTCCAATAGCTCCACTAAGACTTCCAGTAGCAGTAACTGGATCAACATGATCAGCCATTTCTAATTCTTGTGTTAATAAATCAATTTGTTCACCATCAGAATTAAGCATCAGTGCACCACCATTGGCAGTTTGTTTATTTTCAAAATAAGTTGCTCGTACAGCAGCTAGCCAATGTACACGTCGTATCCGTAAAATTTGTACATCTTCACTGACACGTACACTAAAATCAGGTATAAAGGGGCGAAATTTATTTGATTTCAATCGAATAAGATCGTCAACTTTTTCGTCAGAATTCTAAAAAGAATAAAATTTTATTTTCATTACTTTTCCGTGATCTAGACAAAAAGTAAATATTGAAACCATACATAAAGTGCGCTAACACCAAAATAAGAAAATGAACCAACTTCACTAACAATTTTTTCTTTTCCTGTTTCTAATTCTGCTTTACCATTAACAATAAGTACAAAATAATCAACTGGTTTACCATACTCATATATATATGTTATTTTGCCTGATTTAGAATCATCTTCATCAAATTCAAATTCTTTATATAAATCAACATTTAATAAACGACTTAATATATGAGAAGATATAAATTTATCACGAAAAGGTTCAACGCCTAGATTAAAAAAAATAAAAAACGATTATTTTATTATTCAATAAAATTTAAAGATATATCACTTGTTGCAAGAAATTGAAAAACAGCTACTTTCATTTGCGCTGATATTTTACTTGCAACTGCATTTGTTGTTGTACGAATAAATGCTGAAAAATCCGGTGCTTGAGAAAGCATATTTCGTACTTTACGACGATTATCAGCTAAAGAATAATATGTGCATTTTCTTATTAGAAATTTCGATTTTTCGTCTTCTCTTTCTACTTACTAAATACATCAGTTTCATCAACAATTTCTTCTTGAATCATTTCTTCAATAATATCTTCTAATGTAACAATACCGATAGCTTTTGCTTTTGGATCTTTTTCACTTGTATTATCATATTCAACAACAACACCTAAATGATACTGTTCTAAACAAAAAATGATCATATATAGTATATAATCTTAAATTGACTAGATTTTTTTAATCTATTTTTACCTTTCTTAAATAGATTAAATACATCGTAACTTGAATCATCTGGTGTTATAGCTGTACCATAGCGATGCTTGTAGAAATTCATTATATTTCTTACAGTAAATTTTCCAGACTCAGTATCAAGTAATGCAAAATCACGTATGTTCACGAGACCAATTATATTATCCCTGAAAAATATATAAAAGAGATTATTAAAAACATTTTCTTACTGAAAATTCTGAAAACAAACCGTCGTCCTTCATAGACAGGTATTCTTGAATAACCATAACCATGAACATTGAGAACAAGTTCATCATCAACAATACGATTTGCTTCAAGCATAAATACGTCAATTAAATTTGTCATAATATCACGAATTTTTTTTCCTTTCAAATTTAATACACCAGTCATTATAAGTTTTTCACGATCTTCAATATCAGTTGTTTGCGTATGTTTCAATAAGGCGCTCATTTGATCACGTGTATAACGTGCACCAACTTCTTCACCTTAAATTAAAAATGGCAAAAATATAAACATAATTCTTTATATAGCAACAGATCGCCTCGAAGCATGAAAAATAAAACATAACGGACACGACGAATCTGAAAAACAGGAAGACGATTATCATTCTCTAGTGTAAACGTTCTGCAATCGAAAAGAGTAGAACCGTATGTCTCAAGTATAATTCAATTTACATCAGCCGACAATTCAATTATAAAAATTTTCATAGATAATTAACCAATCAAATTAGCAATTCGAAATATATTTTTTTTGCTCGTAAGAATTCAAACTTAATATGCAAAAATAAAAACAACAACAAATTTTCAATAAATCTTACTAAACAAAATTTTTTGGAAATAGTACAAAAGAGAGTATTTAATTTCAAGGATTTTTCTTAAAATATTTTTTCAAATTATGATTAATATAGAATTACGTTAAAGTCAAAAACCCTTCCTAATCTCTATTTTATAGGCATTGCTAAGATGCAACTAACATCAATTTTATAATACTGTGCAAACGAATAAATTTGAAACATAAAACAATCTATACAATAATAAAATTCTAGATATATTCATGATAGAAAAAAAAACAGTTTAAATTTTTAGTTAGGTATAAAAGACTAGCTATACAAAGATGTTGTTTACCTAGAGTTATATCGAGTAATTTACTCAATGGATAAGATACTGGAAATGTGACAATCATAAAAAGTTGTGTCAAACGAATTGTTTGGGAACCAACTTTAAGTCCATGTCGTGAACATATTGCTTGTGGAATAATTTCACCAAAAATAACAATGGCTAATGTTGCACCGGCTACAGCGAAGCCACCGCTAATTAATGTATCGAGTAAAATAGTTGTAGTAGAATTAACCAAAACATTTCCCAATAAAATAGTGCATAATAAAAAGTTACCATGTTTACGCACGGGATATATTTTTTTGGCATATTTACGATCATTTGTTGTACCAGCTTCTTGTATAACAATTAAATCGTGTGGAGTTAATGACATTAAACCAAGATTTAAACCAGAAAAAAGACCTGATAACGATAGAAGACAAATTAAACATATTATTGTTGCCCAAGCAGGTATAGCTTGACGATTAACTCGAATTTTTAATGCAGCTCTGTATAATAAAAGAGAGAAAAATAAAAATAAAAATAAAAAAATATTTGTTAATACCGATTTCCTTGATGAAATACTTCAGTGGAATTATTTGGTGTTATACACATATATAAAGTTGAATTATAATACGGTAAATTAAATGTAACAAAAGCACGTTCACTCATACGTTCATGTGGATCAGTTGCATCAACTAGTAATGTATATACCTTACTTTTACGTTCCCATTGGCATGATTCGGGATGTGTTGTAAATGATAATTGGGCACCGTGAAGATTTTCACCTAAAACGAAGTGATAAAAAAAACATGATCAATGAGTTGTAAAAAGAAAGCTAAGGTTCTTCTTTTTTTTGTATTCTTAATATAGTTGTAATTCCGTAGATATATTTTTAGATGATCATTAATTTATATTTTTTACTATGAAAAGAAATATAACAATTAGTTTCTACTTCAACAATAACTCATTCATGTTGATAGATATTCAAAATAAACTTTTAAACATTTCCAAAAAAGTATTTTGAAAATACTACTTCTGAAGAAAAAAAAATAGATGAACAAATTTCAAATGTAATAAGGTTGAAAATTCAGCGAATCAGTAAATATTTTTTCACATACCATAAATTGCAAATCCCGTATCTTTTTCTCTTTGTATTTCCCATTCTTGTTCACCAGCACTATTGTATACATGATCACCTTGTGCTACGGGAAGCATTGTTAATAAATATGTTTCTGTATGAGTTGATGGTAATTGATCTTTATCAGCTTTATGAAATTTTTCCTTGTACTCTCGACTTCTTTTGTTAATTGATGTCATCTGAACTTGCTGTCGAGATACCTAAAATAAAACAAAAAATAATAATGATTGATCTTTTCCTGCTCTTGAAAAAAGCTTGATGAAAGAAAATATCGTACCTGATTAACATCATTATGAGTCTTTGCAATTGAAAATGTTTCTATTATTGATATAATTGAACTTACAACAATTATGTGGAAAAAATAACGATAAAAATACATTATAGATCAGATTTTTTTGTAACAGAAAACACCGACTCGAAAAAAGAAACTCAAAAAAATAATCGAACTAACTAAAAAATTGTTTACGTTACACGACTTACAAATGACAAGGAAAGATAAAATATAATATAGTTATCACACTAGCGCAAGACAGAAAGAGAAATCAATTAAATCAATGTAAATCAGAAAAAGATGGACCTAACGTAAAAAGAAAAA
The DNA here is from genome assembly GCA_900239745.1 of Rotaria magnacalcarata. Taxonomy (NCBI): domain Eukaryota; kingdom Metazoa; phylum Rotifera; class Eurotatoria; order Philodinida; family Philodinidae; genus Rotaria; species Rotaria magnacalcarata. Next base: position 12,544 of record OENM01002138.1, on the reverse strand, counting down.
AAAGAGATGAAGAGGAACGAATGTTTAGAAGAGGAATCGATACAGAACAAATGGGATGCTAAGTAATACTTATTATTGAATTAGTCATCAAATATTCGTTTGATCTTTTTTTATAGATAAGCAATCACTGATATTAAAATTCCAATAATTCCAATCGGTGTTTGTTCCGACCAAGAACATAATACAATACAAAATAAATAAATATTTTTCTTCTGTACTTGAACAGTAGCAATGCTTTTGACTTGTTGAAAATAGAACAACAGAATCTAAAATAAATTTTTGTTTGTAAAGAATGAAAAAAAAAATAAGCAAACTGAATATGAAGTTTTCTTTCACTGTTGTTTTGACGTATTTATTGTTTTCTACCTATTGCTGTCTAAATGATTTTGTCGATTGGGAAGGATTCGAACTTCTCTTTTTTTCTTATTCCTTCCTATTTAACTAGTATCGACAGAAAAGCGGTGTGTAAATGTGTATATAAACCTTATAGTATTTTCTACCTATCGGAAAGAGTCAAGAAAGCAAGCAAAACCAAACGCATAAAAGAAAAAAAATAATCTTTACTGCACACACGGACACAAAGAATATAGAATCACTTTTTAAAATAGATAACAAATACATGCCCATTTACCGCAATCGATCGCATTCAAACAAGTGCAGAAAAGAAAAGCGATGACCTTTATTTAAGAATTTCATTCAATGACCTTGTAATGAGAACAAGAAAGAGAAAAGGTTTGCGAAAGCAAGGAGAAAAGTATCATCTGAGTAATATACACCTGAAGTTATGTATAATGTGAACGTAATCAAGCGTTACAAGGTCTTATAAATCAGATTATAGTCATACGCTAAAAAAAGACTACAAACCAAAAGAAAAACACCTGGATATTAAAAAAGACAGCGTTGCAATAATTTACACGTTAAGCTTGGGAAATATGCAGCTGTGGACAAGTATTTTCTTTTCTTTTCTTTTCTTTTTGTACCCATCAAGAATCAGAAAAAGTTCATCTGTTAATTCTGAAGAGTAATTTTTAAGAAAAACATTTTAGATATCAAATATATTCACAAGTGTTAAAAAAACGAAGGAACAAAGAAAGAAATGGAATAAAATACCGACTAGAAAAATAAACAAACAGAATGCATCGAATGTCCTCGACATTTCTTTTTTTCTCTTTTCTCTAGTGAAGCTATTTATTAGCAAAAGAACTCGGACAAAATAGAATAAAGAACATTTCTTAGTCTGATTTGCTAAAGAGCGAGAAGCGAGAGAAAAAGAGAAAAATTGTATTCTAAGAATAATATATTATATTATTATGATGATAGAGGGCAATAGTAAAGCCGAAACTATTGAGGACATTGGTGCAACTGAAATGGTGATGAATAGACCAATCATTGAATCTTCTAGTATTGGATTCTGTTCTTCTCTTTGCATGAGCTTTGTAACCAAAAACCAGATTGAATGTTAATATTATTCTTTTCTTTTCTTTTTTAAATTATTTTACCCGATTGAGATACCAGGAATTGCTAAAGATAACATTTTAGGTGTGTCTAAATGACACACACACTTTGACATACATACAGATACTTCAATCACAGACCATAGAATGAATGTGCATTGTATAGACGTACTGAATTTCACTACATAGAAAAGAAATTGTATTTTTTTTTTATAGATAACAAGTTTATCATGAAAAATAAAAACATTCGTTTATTTCTATAAAGATGAATAACTGTATCAGTTAAACTAATGAATTCGATGAACATATTCTCCAAATCCTTCATGATTAGCAGCATATCAGTGTCATTGTAGTAACTTGCTATTTCAATATTAAATAAATATTAATGCAAAAAGCAAAACAGATCCATCTATAAAAAATCATTATTTGAACTTTGATTTGAGAGGTTGCATGGTATTATTTAATCTAGTTTCTTTTTAAAACAATGCAGTTACACGATCGTTGTGTTTGTAAATTATCAATTGAATCTGCAGCACGTTTAGCAGTAAATTAAAATAGTAGAGAAATTGAAAAATTTCACTCACATGTACTTGTATAGATCCTAAGTTATACCGTTATTCATTACCTGACACCACAGAAGACACCTACAAAACAATAAATTTAATCTCACTAACATACTTGGATGAAAGGAGTCTATTTTAAGTTTTTTCTATTGATAGAAGAAAGTTACAATTTTTCATTTTGAAATCATTAGTTTATTGAAACATTTAATACCTAGAAGTATTTACTTCAATCGAAAGTTGAAATTTTTTTACCAAGTACTTTTATTAGTAGCCAATTATTAGAAAACCAGCGATGCAACCGTGTTAGTTTTAACATATCTGATTTTGAAGAACCTTCTTCAATGATCATATCTGTAACAATAGTTTCCTGTTTTTCTTAATAATTAAACATGAAGCAATCAAAGCACTCAAAATAAGTCAGAATCTTCCGAAATTTCAAAAAAGTTTGTTAGTTCTTCTTTCTCTAATGAAATCTTTAAATTTAAAAGCCGTACGAAAAATAAAAACGTATTCAAGGTTTCAAATGCGTTTGTATCCTTGCAGTTGATTAATCAAGTAAATATTCTATCAAAAATTAAATGCAACAATATAGTTTTCTTAAAAATGTTGTGTTGTCAAAGGAGCCTGCAAAGCCTTGATAAAATCAGATAAACTAATCAAAAGTCAAAGATTACAGGTCAATTTTATTCTTAATCTATGAGATATGAGAATTATAATCATAATGTCGATATCTAAAATCTATTATGTATCTTGAATAGATAATGGAAATTAATCTCTTTGAATTAAATAGCTATAGTTTAAAGCAATCTGCACTCAATTCTTTACTTATGAATAAAAACTTAGAACTCTCCTATATGAGCGACAAAAATAAATTAAATTACATCATCAATGTAAAGTAAAGGTATTGTATTATCTTTTTTCATAGAGTATTTCTGAGATGACCAGTTTAGAAACATAATGATTTTAGTACTTAAAACTTCCAGTTCATATTTGGTGATAATAAATATTCTTTTTAATGGGAATAATGGTTTTTCCTAGATCATATCATATTATTTTCGTCTAATAATCAAAATATTCGATTTTCTTTCTTGTTAGGTTAATATCGCTTTATTTATTTCCTTGACGAACATGTTATTTATACGATATGAACATTGAAATTGTTGAGAAATTCTGAGAATAAATACACTAAAAATTCACTAATTGCAATACAATAAAGAAATGGAATAAGCTAGTACTATGCGTAGTTATAATTTAAAAATGAATCATCTCGTGAGACATAGAAATCCTATTGTCTTTCTTATCTTTAAGAAATATGCACACGATTATATTTATAGAATAAGACCGGATAAATTCTTGAATTCTTTCAATTATAATTCATATTTTTGCGTCTCACGCAATAGTTCCAAGAGTTCGATATCTAAGAGAAATTCTAAAAAACTGCTAAAAATGACTGTAGACTATCGCTAATTACTAAGCTCCTTTTTGAAAGAAATCTCCAGTATCTTCTGATGCTTACTAGATCAAATTAACATTCCTGTCATGTTTGTTACATGCAAAATTAGACATAGAGATAATATTGACTGTGCTTGATTTGAAGTATACTATTGATTGTATTACAATTCAATTTCGAAGCCATTTTATATATTTTCAATACAAGAAAATTGAAAATTCTAAACAAATGTTTATTTAATAGTTTCCGAGGCAATATTCATGAATGCATTGGGTATGATGAAGAAAGAAATTAAATTTTTGAAATCAACTTCAGAATGCGATCTTCTGGAGGTCAATCTATAAATGGATGATATTATTTTTTATATTTTTTCGATCGGTTGAAAGTCAGATATTTAAAACTTGAAATTAGTAAAATAGTTTTTTTTCCAATCATTCATCTGATCTTTATATGATCAATTGACTGACTGTTGGTTTTATTCTATTCGATATATTTCAATAAATTGTCAACAAAATTAGGGATCAAATGATTTGTTTTGCTGAATAATACTCTATTTTTTCTTGAATTATTAAATAAGAGAGATTCATTCAGGGTATATTCATGATTTTCAATATCTTCTAATGGAACTCCACCTGTATAACAGTTGCTATTAGTAATATGTGGATTGGGTTTTTTAATAATATGAAAACAACTTGTAGATGCTCCGGGTAATCGACAATGAGTAAAGAAAAACGAATTGTTATTTGGATCTTCGAGCCCAATGCGTGTATAACCTAAATTAGCTGATGTATATTTAATATTTTCATATTTGAAAATATGAACATGACTAAATGAAAAGAAAATTAATCAAAACGTTAACCATATAAAATATTCATACTTTATGTAGATATGTTGTGCTAAACTATCTGTCTTACAAAGAGTCCAACCACAAAAACGAGTACCATCAAATGAACCAGTCTAAGAAAAACAAGATAAAATCAATGTCAATAAAACATTTTAAAACTAGAATATTCATGATAGCATACAGCACATGGTATCATTACTAAATAATATTTTACGTCCATATAACGAAATCCTAATCGAAATGTATCTTTGTCTCCATCAGTAACATGCTACAAGGCAAGAAAAATGTGAACCTATTTAGAGGAATCTCAATAATAAATGATTACTTGATAGAATAGTTCATGATTATCATTCATTAATTTTGTCATATAAAGTCCATTCCATACGGTTTTTTTGTGAACTAATATTGTTGCACTATCTAGTTCATATTCATGGCTACCACAAGTTGTATTAAATAAATTCCATACAACTGGATGTTGTCGACTCAAATGAGGATCGGGAAAGAAAAGAGCACCAAATTTAAGATACATTGGATCAGAAAGAAAAAGATCTTCAGGATCTCGTGTAACATATGCATCTGAATCGAGAAATAGTACTTCTTCAAAAGTAGAACTAATAATGGCTGCCGGTTTATAAGGAAAATGTTTCGATAGAGTGCCTGTGCGAGGTTTATAGACATTAGTAGAATTAAGTTGCCAGATTTTATTACGCGTTTTACATTGAGCTGTATCAAAACAACATACACTTGCGTTAAGTTTAGACACCCTATCAAGCAAAGTAAGCATAGATTTCTGTGAAACCTGACTGGATGAATACCATAACTAAAAACAAAAAGATGAAATCTGTCTAACTAGAGAACTTTTGCATTGTGAAAATAAATAAAATATTAGATTTGGAGAGAACATTGCTCGATGGGAAATAGGCAGCATATTGTGGTCGTGTATGAGATAAAAAAAGATATCATCTATCCACAGTAGAGCCCGTCGGGTCCAAAATTTTCAGACTCGAACCCGGTCCATTAAATTTTAGTTAGATCTGGAACCGGACCCGATTAAATAATCTTTTTCGAAATCTGAATCTGCTTGCATTGTCAAAGTCAGATCTTGTATTCAACAATAAAGTTTTCTTGTTAATTTTTTCTATTTTTTCTTAAATTTATTTATGATTGATTTTTGAATAAAATGAACGAGAACTAAAAGTATACTAGAAAAATTATATTATTCGTATAAAATGATTCTTTGGATCTGGATTCCGGCCAGATGAAAAATAAAATCTCAAACCCGAACGCAGACCCGATTAAATGCAAATTCTTAGATCCGAACCCGACGGACTCTAATCCACAGTAAAGACTGGAAGTGTGTTTCTTTGCATTTCACTAGTAAGTAATTAATCACAATTATTGGAATTTCATGAAATTATTTCTCACATAAAAATTAAAAGTGATAACTACGTATAGAAGTTAAAAGCTATTAAGCTACAAGTCTAAAAATGACTTATAATTAGATCATTGAAAATAACGAGCTATAAATAGTGACTGTTTTTTTCTCCTTCTATTGGCTCTAAAAATGTTCAATAATATTGATCGTGAAGTGAATCTTTCATTTTGACTTCAGTTACTTATTAGTCTTGAGTATTCAAATAAAAATCATGACTGTTCAGTTTCGTTCCATAATGGCATGTACTTGCTAGACTCTTCGATGAATACAAAAAAAACTACTTGGTAATCGTTGATTTTATGCTACAATCATTTGAAATTGTAGAATAATACTTGAAAAAGTTCAATTTTCATTTTTCTAATCACTATTTTCCTTTGAATAATCCCATATGAGATACGAAAATTTTATGTTCCGTTAGTAAATTGTATCGTTTTGTTTTTATCATGTATCTTTTTAGTGAGACTTTTATATTGACTTCAAATTCTTACTCTTACTCTTTGTTTTGTGAAGTATAGCTTGATTAAAAAATAACAAAACTATAATTTTAATTATTTGAAGTCTTATTGAACGAAATTATTGTTTAATATCAGAAAGAAAAGTCTAACAGTTTAAGTTTTTCAAAGATAATGTATATATCTATTTCGCATAAATGATCTAATGAATACTATCATAATATGAATCTGAAGTTTCTCCTAACTGCTAAAGATCTGTTAATTATGATTTTTAACATAAAATATAATCACATGCAATAGTAAATCTAGTTATTTCATAAACTTAATATGGATATTTTTTCATTTTCTTTTGATAAAGTCTAAACAATCTGTGTTTATACAATCAAATCTATATAACTATATAGTTACCTGAACAGGTAATCGAGTATGGGTAAGCTCAATCATTTTCAAATTGACTCTTGCCAGTTTCAATTGACTTGAACCAACAGTAAGAACAATACCTCGGCCATTGAAATATTGATTTGGATATGTTGCAATCTGTTGACGAAGTGCTATAAGTAATTTAGATATACGAGGGAAAGCGTTTTCTTGTTCAGCATTTAACGAATTTTTTATATTACATATGCCCAGTGAATTGTTGTAGAATTGTGAGTAACTTGCTAAGCGTTCAGTTATTAGTTGATTTCTGAATGCGGCATCAATCAAGTGTAACGTTGGTAGCATAATAATTGCCGGTAGATAAGAGTTATTTTCTGATTTCCTAGTCATATACATGATGATAGGAAGCAAAAGTATAGCATGCATATAAAGAATTAATTTCATTGATTTCGAACATTTCTTGACCTTCTTCATCAATTGAAATATGCCTATCAATTAATAAAATAATTTGTAATAGTAACTTATGAAAATATAATAAACCAATGTCTACTTAAAATCAGATTTTTATCCAATATTTTGATATAATTTTCTATAAGAGTCAGTTATATTGCTAAATAAAATTGATCTGATCAATTTGATACAATACTTGTTGGTAAAAATGAATATCCAATTAATCATTAACTTTGAATAGATTCCAACCTTGATTACGTACAATAAATTACCAATTCAATAATTTTTCCAATCAGAATAATTTATACTAGAATATCAAACACACCACTTGTAATAAACTGAATGAATCATCGATATAGTATGATGTATCTTTTTTTAAACAAAATGTGCTCATTTTGCATCGACGATTCGGTTGATTGACTTGCAATTGAAGACAAACAGAACGTGCAAAATATTCTCTTTTATAAATGTGTCAAATGATGTATAAAATGATAAACAAAACAAAAAAAGAACACATCATTTCAAGATGTCATAGTCCAGCAAGATATTTCACATGAAAATATCTATTGTGGCTTGTAATAAAGAGAGAAATAAGGTAACGTGTTACAGATCGTAAGTTTTTTTCACTCATTTATAAACGATACAGCCAAGAGAACATATATGAATATTGTACGATGCGCCTAGCATTGAATCATTTTATACAAAAGAAGGAAATTTGATATGTAATGATGATGCTCAATCTATTTTTAGCAAGGTTCTATTCGATTCAATTTTTTTTCTTATTGAAAATATTGTAGGTATGAAATTCAAAAAAATGAAAATTTTAATTTTCAGCGAAGCTACAAACTCATGACTAATTTTCTTAACGATAATACTGGCAATATGAGTTCATTAATTGCATTTTATGTTTACATATAATTAAAACGAAGAGATAAGTGCATTCGATTTGTTCCACACTCTATTGACAAGGAGTAAAAATAAAAAGGGTTAGAATCGTATGTAATCAATTGTTTTTTCCTATAGTAATTTTGACAAATCTTGCGATATTAGAGAAAGCACGGCGTGTTGTCGACACGTGACAATGCTTTTAAACATTATTGTAAGATAAGTGACATTTTTTCTATACAATTCTAACTTTAATCGTTGTTTTTTGGTTCGAAAATGACGTGTTGAACACCTGGAAAGATTGCATGCCTTCTTTCTGAATAAAACTAGAGCCCAAAAATAGACGAACTCGTAATTTTAGTATTATCAATATTTAAAGTAGACATTTTGGATGAAAAGTTTTCACTCATACTTCACAATAACGCTTAAATGAGCACAACAGTAAAATTTCCCTCATGATGAACGACAAAGAGACAATTATTTTATTCTAAACATAAGATGAACAAATTGAAAATTGATAACTTCAAAAATATTTTGACTACTATAAAACTAAATTGATCTCGGCTAACCGTGATGATTAGTGGATGAATATGTGTTTAATAAACATTATAACGACTTCATTTCCTCCAATAGAATGCTTACGTGAGTTTGGTATTGAAAATGTTAACTAGGATTTGAAAATTGGGAAGATACGATCTGCGATAATTTAAAGTGATCTAGTTGTTACGGAACAAGGGAAAACTGGATGTTTCAACGTATTCTAACGTAATAGAGTATTCATTTTCCCCCTTGCCTTTAAGTTAGTAAAAATTCCTCGATTTATATAAATACTTTTTTTTCATACTCCTTAGTTACATTCGTTCTGTTCATTTGAAAATACTCTTTAAATGTTAATTTCTGTTTTTCAATAAATAAACGTCAGACGAATGAGTGATACAAGTATCATTTCGACAATATCTACCTATGATTCGAAGATTAGAAGAAATAAAAATCATTTCTCATGTTGGAATCGACACTGGTTTCATATGATTATTACATCTCTATCATTGATTATTATTAGTACATTAGGTATATTAGGATACGTATTATATAAACAGACACAACGTAACCAAGAACGTCGACGTGTGCAGAAAGAATTTCAAAGTAAACATGGCCTTGCAAATAAAATTGTAGACATGATTTCAAAAGATGGTATTATCACTAAATGGTTGAAAGCAAATAAAGGTGAAACACTAAGAATATTTAGAGAATTAATGACTGATATGGTGAACACAATTTTTGGTGAATGAAGAAAATTTATAGCTACCGTATAAAACGACTTCATGTGTAATAGTCTCGGAGAATTATGTTTAATTTATTGTATTTGTTGTGACAAAAAATGTTTTAGTCATGCATAATTTTCCATTCTAATTACATTTGTTTTTTTTTGAATTTACAGCAAATCGAGAATATTGCATTTATACTTACTTATGCTTTCATCTCCCATGTAAATTTTGAGGTCTGAAAAAGTCACATTTCAGTACTTTCTGTTTGATTACGTAAAGTAGAAAAATTCTCTAATCAATGAACCTTTTTCAGAAACTATCAGTATGCTTATAAGCGACTTTTTCTACTTTACACAGTAGCAAATAAAATATGCAGTAGTGACTATTTTTTTCACCCTCAACTTTTACCTTGTTACTTAAACTTCCATGGTATTTTTTTAATACTTACTGTATCATAGTGCATTTTACGACATGTATTGTCATAAAAAATTTTATTACCTATATTGGCGCAATATTTTTTATTACTTGATACAGTCATTTTTAGCATGAGACTTACTGTTTACTGTCCGAAGCTAGATTTGAACTTTTCAAGTTCAATCCTTCACCTTTTCAGCTTCTCCAGATCTGAAATCAGATATGAAAACTATTTGATAAAAATTGTACAAAAAAATATACTCTTACAACTTTAACTGGTGTAAGATTACTTAATTGCAACTTGAAAAGAATTTTCTATTCAATTTCGTTAAAATTATTTTTCAAAGCCGGATTTATAGCATTTCTTATTTTCCGAAGCTAGAATGACTTCAGTGATAAATACCTAATCGAAGCAAGATAATAACTTTTAATTATAGAAGAAAACTCCAAGCGCTAATATATAAAAGTGTAGTATTTTAGATTCTAACCTGTGTTTACTAAAGTCATAATACGTGTTTTTGATTAGTCAAATTAAGCAATTATTTGTTCATCCCCGATTTTTCATGATTTTCAAGACCAAAAATTAAGTTTTCAAAGAGCTGTAAAACACGATACTAATAATTTTTATTTGTAGTTGTTTTCTAAAACGATAATAATTTTCCGGTTTCATTCCTTAATGCAAATAAAAAACAAAACTCCTGTGAGATATTAATTCAGCTAATAATTTATTTGCATAGTCGTACCTATCCTCTTTATTTTAAACAACAACAACATAACACTATAAATCCGTATAGGGAAGTTATCAGTTTCGAAAAACCCATATAAAACATCAGAGAGGAAGATAAACGAAAGGATAGAATATTTTCGCAATAAATGACACGATAGAAAAAAAATCCATGTTGCATGAGGAACAATAAGAGAAAAGAAGAATAGCCTCAATGCATATACATACAGTGGCGGTCAAAATTATCCGACCACCTTAGAAAATTTTTTTTTTGTATTTCAGAGGTGAGTTAGCTAGAGACCTGTAACTTTCATCATGTTATAAGCCATCATCTGTTGTATGCTTGCAGTTAGTTCTACCCAAGCGAATCAATCCGATACCGAATCCCATCGGATTCTATGGGGTCCAACCATCCGACGAAACCCCGTTGGATTCCTGGTTGAGGAATCAATGTCGGATCCGACAGTCGTATTTCCAATCATATCCGATTGTCGGAACCAGAGACCGAAATCGAATCGACTTCGAAACTGCCGAATCGAATAGAATGAATAAAAAAAATTGAAAAAAGCCGAATCGAATCGAACGCCATTTTTGTCATTCGTTTCGGTCTCTGGTCGGAACCAATGAAATCCGAAGCATTCCGGTTTCGATTGACCCCATGTAATAAAAACCGCATGAAAATCGGCGGTTAACCGCGGTTTTACCGGTCCGGTTACCGGCTCCCATTACCGCAGAACGGATAAATACCGCGGTTTACCGCAAAAAATGATCCGGTATTCGCAACATAGGACGGTTGATGTCGGATTTTATCAGTTTCCGATACTAGAATCCGATATCGATTCCGGAACCAGGAATCCGACGATAATCCGATAATTTCCTTGTGCCTTCCGAAGAGCTCCGTCGGATTCCAATAGGAACCGATCGGAACTCATCGGATCCTAGGCTATGATTCATTCTTCTGGGTAGATCAAAATATAGTATTGTTCATCTTTTATTAAAACAAAAAAAGAACATGCATTTTTTCAAAAGTCAAAATTATTCGACCACATGTGTTTACGCTGATAAATCATTAATTTATTCTACTCAATTGTCTACTAGAGTCAACTATATTATGTAATTATGTTTGGCGCGTATGACGTGAATAATTTCGTTGCTCAGCAAACATTTTCTATCATGGCTCCAAGCAAAAAGAACGAATATACAAACGACTTACGCAAACTTGTCATAAACCACTTTTTGAATCGGGATTCTGAGCGTGAAATCGTTCAAAAAACTTTCATTCCAAGTACATCTATTCATTACATAATTGCCAAGTACAAATGAATGAAATGCATTGGAAACATAATTGGCAGAGGCCGAAAAAGAAAAACAACAGCTCACGTTGATCGTTGTATACGACGAAAAATCAAAACAAATCGCCGCATTTCATCATCAACTATCAAAGGTGAACTTCAATCTGGATTTAACATTACTATATCTGAATCAACAATCAAAAGAAGAGCTCATTGTGACGAACATAGAGAGTGTCGCCTATGCCCGTCGGCATGATAGTGCATTGTGTCATCTGCATATCTCTAGTCGTGCACTTCCTTTAGTTACATTCCCTTATATACGCGAGAGCGATCACGCTTGGGCGGATATAGACAAAGAGGGAACGGTCACGCAATACAACAATGAGAGTTCATCAGGTCAATGTACAAACATAGGATACAGCGAAGAGGATAAAGTACATAAAGTGAGCCGTAACGGTAAATACCGTTACACTCATGAAGCTGGTTTTTATGGTCGGGTAGCTAGGAAGACGTCGTATATCAACAGACTCAATCGTAGCAAACGATTTGAATATGCTTGAACATATCGAGAAAATCCTCTTGGCTTCTGGAATGATGTTATTTGGTCAGATGAAAGTAAATTCAACTTACACTGTAATTTTATTGAAATTCCATGAATGCCAAAATCGACTTTAAGTATGGTCACCTAATCTTTAAAATGCATGATTGGCTAGTTGATTTTCGGATTTCTATGAAATGCTTGATTTTCTCAAAAGTAGAAATTCAAATCTATTCACCAGCAAAACACCATTCGCTGAAAATCTGTATTGATTTTCATAGACTTGAAAAAATCCTGGTTGAATTCATATAGGCATTCCTAGAATATCCTCGATTAGCTCTATAACTTATTTTCTACTTTACAATATATTTGGATCAGACGGAAGGGCAATGGTTTTGCG
>OENM01002137.1:0-21291 GCA_900239745.1 Rotaria magnacalcarata | reverse complement strand
AACAAGGTACTGAGAGTAAACTGATTAGGTTCAATTTTCATTTCATCGAATAAATCCAATACCTTCTCTGTCACATTATTAGTAGTTAGACCTGTTTATGACAGATATTTATTAAAAATAACTTTCTGAAAGAATATTGACCTTTAAACATAACTGTATACATATAATTGGACTTATTTGTAATGGAAGAGAATAGATGCATTGCATTATCAATATCTTTAGATTCCACTAAAAGTACAAAACAAAAAGCCACGATCGATATATAATTGTTCTAAGTATTACTTAATGTTTTATTTATGATCGCTTGAATTTTGAATATTTTGGATAAAAAGTTAGAAGGCATCTTATCAAGAAGAAAAGGTGGAATCCGTCTTTCTCGGGTACCATAGGGATGCCAAGAGGATACAGTTATTAATTTGGAATAGTGAAAAGAATATAAAGTATACACGGTACATTCAATTACGATGCAAAGTACTGAGTCCTGATGAACGAATCTTCGTGATTACGAAGACTTTTGAATGTGCTTCATCATGTGTCGATATTAAATGCATCATGTAATACATGATATAATCATTTAAAATTAGAAAAGTAGCAATATAAATAACTTGGTGTCTAAGTATTCTATCTATTGAACATTCGCTGAACTTACCGGAAGTCGTTGACCGAGTCAAATGATATAAAGCAAAACCTGTCACTGCTGCTTATCGTCTTCGGTATGGCCATACCATTATTTTCCATCAAGAAGAATCAAAGGGTTATGGTTTCTTCGGTATTCGTTTCGTATTTTTCATATTTCAATCAAATCTTCTATGTTTCAACGTATCCATTGTATTCCCATTGTGCTCTCTGCGTTTCCGTTAGAAAATAAAGATTATGTTAAATGTGTAAGTACGGATATTTACTAACTTTCGACATATTTTTAAGCGGTTGCTCAGAAATTTTTATTTAAAACACAACGATAAGCTCGTTCTATTGATTCGAATGATTGAAATACATTTATTTATATAAATGAAATCTATAATTCTAGAAATCTTACTCCAAACAGATATATCACAGTCAATTTTTTTTTATTGAAAATAAACATGTTCATTTATCGAAATACGCATACCAGAGATGCACAATCTGCTGCTTTAATAGAAAATTTTCCACTATGGAAGAATTTTCTCGATTATAAAATTGAATGAATAAAGCTTATTCTCGTTTAGAACATGTGTGAAAGAAAAATAGTATGCCTATTTCACACATGACAAATGCCATAGTTTCTCAAGCTAGATACTCTCTAGATGAGTACACACAGGAGTATATCGACAAGAAAAGAATTTGGAGATCCGTTGATTCTTTCAAAAGGTTTGAAGAATTTCGTAAATATTATCGAAATTTTTAATAAAGTTTTTGAAAATGGCGCAGCGAAAAAACGAACTCTCCAAAGATTAGAAATTATCCGCCAACGATCAGGACATCCCTAAACATGTAATTAATTAAATAATTCTTCATTGCTACTCTAATTTTACATAGATATTTAAAGTTCTAATACCTATTTCCTCCCTTGCTCAAAATGAATAAGTAACATCATATAGATCACTAATTGCCATTTTAATAATAATCAATATTTAATGACTCATGTTGCTATTCGAAAAATAATGATTGTCATGGAATAAATCTTCATGAAAATGTTTATGAACATAAAATGTAAAAAAAACAGCAACCAAATCTTTGATTGCATATGAAATCTCGAACACGTAGGCAATACAAACACTGGGAGGAAGAAACAGATGACTATTTCAAGACTTAACGAACGCAAACAAAAAGAAGAGGGGCGTGAAATCCCATCGAAGCAAATTAAAATAAATCCGAATTCGTTTGATCATCGAAAAGTTTTCGTTAGAGGGGAAAAATGTTTTTCCAGAGAATTTCCCTGTATCCTCGGACTCATTGATTTAGATTATTATGAAACACGAACTGAAAGGGGTGCTGGAGTGTATATAGACAGTATGCCCCCCCCCCTACACAGACAGTGACAGACGGATACCGGAAGTATTACAGGCCGTGACAGACGAATTCCAGAAGCATTACACATTATGACAGACAATTTAATCAAGGACTACTGATTGTAAGCCATTAAAATCTCATGAAAATATATCAATAGCTTGCTTACCGAGATTTTGACTACTAAAAGTTAGAGATTAAATGGTTCCGAAGATATATGGAATAAAGCAGCCTTTCTGGTCTTAGTAATAGCAGATACATCGTGTTTCACTTTTTTAATCCCAAAGGGATTGTGCTAACAGCTTTTATATTTTGAATGCATTAGTGAATGACTTACGATAAAAGAAAAGTAATGCAGCTTGAATATAAGAATTATTCCGTGACTTGGATGAAAGCCTTTGTTGAATACGAGTACCACGTTTGTAATCTTTTGATATCATACATGCTTTTATTGCCATATCAATAGTCGAATCGGTAGATATTTCAAAATTTTGATCGAACAGATTTAGAGCTTCTTTGTATTGTTTAGAATCAAAAAGTTTCTTTATTGTTGAGTCCAAAGCTATCGATGATGAAAATAGATTTTTTCCATTTTTCGATTGACATGAAGATAATAGACGATTCAATCGATATATCCAATAACTATTATTTCTAATCAGTAACATATTTTAGTCTAAAGTTGTACAACAATATACCTATTTACAGAAAATATAAAGAAACACGATTGTAAATAATACTTTCACAAAATTAATAGTATCGTTTCGTATTGTACAATTCATCTTGTTGGTGACTCATACTTTTATACTAATTAGAGCTTTTTATTAAAGCAATCATAATATGATGGGGACAGTGCAAAGGCGAAGAAATGACAGAGCTGCATAGATACTTATTTTCAGTATTATTCTTTTCATAACATGAATATTGATATTCATGATTAATTTTTTTTCCAATCCAATAGATGTAGACACTTTCGATATATATATGTCGTACAGAAGTTACAACTTTGATTGAGATATTTGTCGAAGTTAATTCCAATTCATTTATCAATAAATAAGCTGCGAAACTGAATATCCTATGACTGAATATAGTAGATGCTTACTCTTTTTTTAATTTACTGTTGTTCATATTACAAATACAATAAATATTGTAATGAAATCGTTGACTAATAAAATCTCTTGAAAAGTTTTCCTTTAGCCACTTGGTTTTTGCAACCAAAATAACGCGAGAATATGTCAGAATATTATCATTCTTGTCAAGTCCTCCACAAAGAAATAGAACTCTTAGACAAAAAGACATACAATATCACCATGAGGAACATTATCTGGACCACCGTTGTATTACTCAATTCAGAATGAGTCAACTTAACTGCATTCAATTCACTTCATGGCTCGTTCCCAGTTGAATGAATCCTACGACGGATCCTATCGGATCTGATGGGATCCTATCACCCAACAGAATCCGATGGGATTCCGAGTTACGGATTGGCTGTCGGTTCCGACGGAAAAAAAACATTTTTTTAATTAGGGGTGAATATGCATATTTTCTGATAAGAACACTAGGGTCATACGTTCATGTCGGATTCTGTTAATTTCCAACACTGGATCCTATGGGATTCCTACACCAAGGATCCGACTGTAGGTCCTGATCCCGGGTGTGTAAATTCCTTTGTTATAAGCAGACCCAGCCAGACCCACACCCTCAATTTTATATTCAAATTCGGCATGATTTAGGGTCGATTAACCTGGGAGTCTGTTTCAAGTACCATTCAGCACGCTCTATCGATTAGTAAAAACCCTATTTCAATGTTATGTAATTTGTTCCAGAGATGATCGATTTATCTGTCACAATGCTAGTCTCAGTAAGTAATTATGTTTATAGTTGGCTCTAGGGCCTATGTTTCTATTACAACACACTTGTTTCCAGGAAAAGATGATATGGCCTGCGCCATATTGGAAACTTTTCTTCGAATTAATTTATCTGTCGTTTAGATATTCAGCGCTGAACAGCCCGTTCTCTCTTTCTGGCAGTAATTCGTAGATCTGTTAACCTAGGAACCTGTTCCAAGTTTGCTACATGAGGGTGTGGGTGTGAGTGGCGTATAGTTTTATATCCACACCCACACCCACCACCGCTTCTCCCCCTTGCCCTAAATACGGTTGTATTTTCATTGTTAAGTATCCATCTTCGAGCTAAATGGTTATACTATTCAGAATCAACGTAAAAACCTGTATCGAATCAATGCTGTTTTATCAATAAATATTTCAACTCAAAATCACCCAAAACTCACCCTCAGCTATTTATTATTCAAATTCTTCTTGTGGTACCTTACGGTCTGATTTTGAGTTGAAATATTTTTTGATAAAGTAGCATTGATTCGATACAGGTTTTTACGCTGATTCTGAATATCATAACCATTTAGCTCGAAGATGGATCCCTAGTCAACTCTCCCTAGAAGAATCCCCAGGGAGTCCCCTGACAAATCCCCGGGGACTTCGTTCTTTTGCGGGGTGTTAGCTTCTGATGGACATACAGTGAAAGAATGGAAAGAGAGGAAAAAAGCTGACCTTCGTGGGGATCGAACCCACACCTCCTGCTATTCGGGCAGTTGTCCTAAGCCAATTAGACTAGAAGGCGCAATAGAATGCTAAGTGAGCGTCCAAGTGAGTTATCATGGACGCTAACACGGGACTCCCCGGGGAGTTATCTGAGTGATGGCATAATCCCGTTACACCCGGTAACGACTTTTGCAGTCGTAACTAACATACATTTCGATCCAAATCAAATGTAAAACTCTCACGCATTTTTTCCAGCGAAGTGACCTTTGGAGTAACGACTTCAATACCCTAACCATATAACTATATGTTAAAAATTGAGGAATTTGAGTTGTTTTGGTGTACTGACTTTTGGGGTAATGACTTCGTTACCCTAACCATATAACTATATGTTAAGAGTTGAGGAATTTGAGTTGTTTTGGTGTAATGACTTTTGGGGTAACGAAGTCGTTANTTAAAAATTAAAAAAATTAAAAAGTTTTTTTTTTATTTTAAAAAATTTCATCAATTCTCCCCAGAGAAATCCCCGGGGAGTCGTTGGGGGAGAGTCGATTAGGGATACTTAACAATGAAAAGATGAAAATACAACCATATTTAGGGTGCTGTTCGCATTTTGGAGAAAATAATTATTTTCTGAGCACAGGAAAAATAAATAGAAAAATGAAAGGCTATAACTTTATTGCGCGTCGAACGGCGGTTTCAATGACGTTTGAATGAAGTCTCCACATAGTCATCAAAAAACCTACATACATATTCAAAATCAGGCACTACAATTGCAGCGATGTGATACTGTCTTAATTTCTGTACTGGATACGTTATATGTGAACGAACTCTAGTTAACATTTCTAGACTCAGTTTCACACGAAGAATCTGAATATGACCTGAAAAATCAGAAGAAAAGAAAAGAAAAAATTTTCTTTCCTACATTTCAAAAAGGTAATTTTTTACATATTCTGGATCTCCTCACAATTTTGCACTTTTCTTCACAAAAAAAAGCAAGGTCAGATTCGTGATCAGCATCACACGACGAGTCCAACCATATGTGTTTAAATGAAAAATAAAACTTGTAGAAACTTTGAATTACGCGCACCTTATCTATGATTGTCTTCATCAAAAGCAACTGTAGTTGATTCTATTCTGAATAAAACGCAAATTGATTCATTATATCTTTTATTAAAATAATAAAGTTTACTGGAATTTATCAGACCAATTTGGATGTGGAAGGTATGGGTGTGACTGTTAGACTGAGCGCTGGTGTAGGTGAGTGGATGTGTGAGTTTTGTTGTTCGTGTGCACTTTGATGTATGCAACTGTGGAAATTGGTGTTAGTGTGTACACCTGCTTGTGTATGTATCAACGTAGGTGTAGGTCTGAAGGTGAGTGTGGATTTGGGAGCTGGTGTGAGTGAACGGGTGGGCAAACATCACAGCAACATTCACTCCTACACCCTTTTCTTTCGTCAATGTAAGATACTGTTCTGTTCGAAATGACTCATGTCGCATTACACAACTTACTGTAACAAGCAGATTTTCTCTGGCAATGAAGAATATTTATTGAAGGTGAGAGCAATACAGCACTTATTTACTTTGTTAGTTGTTTTTCTCCACACTATATGTTATAATAGTGGATTTATCTTCGCTACTTTCCCCAACAGTACACTTAGTGATAGATATGATTTTATTAAATGAATTTAATACGATTGTTCAGGTTGCACAGGTGAATATTTTTGATCATTCGGCATCCCTAATCATACGATCACCTACGAACTCACATCTGAATAAGCTATAATATCCTTCTCCTAGCTCGTCGTAAAGCATAGATCACAAATAAGAATAAGGGATATTTAGTTGATTCTGTCCTTGTTTGAGAACCATCATATGTACAACACGTCTTGGCTTATGAAGAAATCGATTCTATTAAAAATCTTGCACAATATCTTGTTTATAGTTTGTATACATTTCGCATAGACCAAGAATGATCTGGAATTTTCATGACAATATAGCATATGAGAGAGAGAGAGAGATTTAACTATCTTTTTTCGGCTAGGTGTGAACATAATTAGTGTTCATCATACAAGCACAACCCCTCACCCATAAATTCAAGAATCACCTGTTGATGTTAGACTAAAAAGAAATATATTTTCAGATATCATATAAACAAAACAATGCTTGACGAAGCAGAAATTGCCAATTATCATGAAATAGATGATGCCCAAGAAACAAAAACTAAAAATGAGACATCGTTACAACATGGAACAATAAGAGGCTCAAATGTCTCAAGTAGTTTTAACGATTTTCTTTTTAAACCTGAATTAGTACGTTTTGTGATGGATTTTGGTTTTGAACATCCATCCGAAGGTTTTATATACGGAAGAAAAGAAAATGTTCTAGTTTAAAGTCATTTATTTATTTTATAGTTCAACGTCAATCAATTCCACAAGCTATTCTTGGCACAGATATTGTGTGTCAAGCCAAATCTGGTATGGGTAAAACAACTGTTTTTATACTTGCAACACTTCAACAACTTAAACCGGTTGATGGACAAGTAAAAACAAGTAGAGTTAAAATCAAATTTTTATTTTATTAAGAATTTCAGGTGTCGGTACTTGTTCTTTGTCATACAAGTAATTTAGCATTTTCAATACGTCATGAATATGAACGTTTTTGTAAATATATGTCAGCTGTGAAAGTCTTGGCATTTGTTGGTGGTTTACCAATAAAAAATCATGAGAATATTTTAAAAAACAATTGTCCACACATTGTTGTTGGAACACTTGGTCGAATTTTAACTTTAGCACGAAGTAAAGCACTTAATTTACACTATGTCAAACATTTCATTATTGATGAATGTGATAGAGTACTTGAACCACTTGGTAAAAATGAGAATATTTTACGTTTTAATCAATTCAAATCTTTCCTATGAGTATAATCATAGATATGCGTCGAGATATTCACGAAATATTTAAAATGACACCACAGGAAAAACAAGTATTAATGTTTAGTGCATTAAACAAACAAATCCGGCCAGTATGTAAGGAATTTATGCGATATGTAAGTTAATATCATTATTCGATTTAAAACAATCGATTTATTGTTATATTTTTCTAGCCAATGGAAATTTATATTGATGATGAATCCAAATTAACACCTCATGTAAGTTTCATCAAGAAATTTTGGATGGTTGTCGATGTAGAATAGATATATTCATATCCACATGTGATTTATGAGTCGATAAGATGTCCAATTTCTGTTCGGATGAGAAATTGAAACCAGAAGCCTAACGCCGTTCTCCCCTGCTTTTTGAAATTTACTAATGTTACGCCACTATTGCTTCTGAAACCTACCGTTAAGCAATGTATAAAACTACTGTATATCCCTACTATGTGCACTGACTGAAACAGTGAAATAGGACTTCGACATTAATCGAACTGAATTATACAACGTTTCTACCGTTGTAACATATTCAGTCTTCATACCCGAGAACATCTACTGACGCTTGATATAAACTGTCTATTTTAGTGAAGAGTCTTCGTCAATATTATATCAAATTACATAAAAATCAAAAACTAATTGATTTACTTGATCAACTAGAATTTAATCAAATAATTATTTTCGTTAAACCAGTACAACGTTGTATGTCTCTATGCAAATTTCAACTTAAATAAAATAAAAAATTATTGATTTATTTCGTTTGACAGACTATAAAGAATTTAAAGAATTTCAAAAACGTATTCTTGTCGTAACAAATTTATTTCGAGTTAGCATGGATATTGAGAATGTGTAATGATGTATTTATCTCATAAATATATATTATTTTAGATCGGTCGTGCAGATCATTTTGGTACAAAAGGTTTAGCATTAACATTTATTTCAGATGAAAGTGATGCGACAATTCTTAATGAAGTTCAACGTCGTGTCGAAATGCACATTACCGAAAGCCCATATAATATCGATGCTGCAACATACAGTATGTATTCTGTTTTCGTTTTGTTTATAATGATTTTCGCTCCTTTTTTCCTAGTGGAAAAACGTTAATCATATGGTCTTCATGTAAACGCTTCTTCGGTACTTCTCTTGTCCAAAACATAAAACCGATGTGTGTGAATAAAATGAACAATATGAATTTGTCATTCGAACCGTCTTCTTTAAAGTCTCTTTTTTTGTCATACTGCTCTTTGAATGTTATAAAAACAAGAAACAACAATAAATTTGAAGATGTAGATATAAGATTAAATATCTGCTTCACCAACCCACTTTTTATTCAGCTGATGAATTCATTTTATACTTTGATATTAGACTTTCAGATATGATAAATTTATTGAATTATAGTCTGCTAAAGGTCATCCATCGCCATAAAACAACTCCTTTTTTTATTGAGGGTGTGGATGTGAATGTAATTATATCGTACATATCCATCCACACCCACAACCCAATAACAGCTAAACATCATAATCCATATCGAGATCATCTTCTTCCTTAAGTACAAATAGAATATTAAAGAAATTGTATATTTTAAAAACTCATTTATCTGATATATATGTAAAAAATATTTATCAGAATCACTTTTTTTTATCAATTTAACGTTAAACGCATGATACTTTCTTCAGATGAAATATCTAAACAAGGTCTTATTTATTTATCAAATATGTTAAAATAAATGAAACTATAACTGTACTTGGGTTACAAAATACGATAGTTAGTTAAATCCGTACAATATTTATCTCAAATTATTCAATTTCATAATGAAGTTATTGAAGAAATATTTTTATATTAAAAAAAATTCATAATTGATGAAAGCATTGATCATATTCTTAATATGATTATAAATAATGAAGCATTAAATACATTTTGATATGGCCTGGTCAATTATTTGAACAAGGAAAATATACACTACAGAAATCTATTCAACATCATTTGATTAGGTTTTGCTTGCACTTATTAAAATAAAAACTCTCTTCTTCAGCATCAAAACATTTTGTTTTTATGTACGAATTTCTCACAAGAGACACTTTTTCAATTTTTTTCGAAGCATAATCATATTTCTGTTAGTTAGTAGATAGTCTTAGAAAATGTCACATATGTAAGGTAAAGCCTGTCCATAACGATATATGATAAATTCGTCCGAGTTTGGCAATTGCTGGAAAGTGCCATGGGCTGAATGGTATTGATCAGGACCCGAAATCAAATTAATTTTATGTTTATTAAATTTTTGTACATTGTTCATGAATACTTTTGTAAGAAATAGGACACGCCTGTCGTTGCTATTGGCATCTGGAAATAAGCTCCCTTGTCTAAACAGAAAGCGACCAAGTTTTAGTAAAAATCATTTTTGTCTAATAAACAAATTAGGATATCATCTTCGACTATGATTATCATTAATTACGTTAGCCATTATGTATAATGAGTGTTTAGATAGGGACAATATTGAAAGATGTTCGAGAAATCTTCGTACCGAAACAAAATTTTGGTTATAATAAAGATACAAAAAAAAGCAATATTTATCTAAATCACATGATCAACTTGGATGCGAAAGGATGGATCGGTGATCATGAATAGGCTACGATCGTGTTCATATTCATACCTACTGAAGAACGCAGCGATTCATACATATTTACCCCTTTGACATTTACTCATTCTCCTGTACTACCTATGGATTTCTGCAATTTTTCTTATGAAAATTTTTTAAGCTACTGAAATAGTAGATATTTATTATGCGAGTGAAGTTTCGTTCCTTTTTAAGCAATGCTAATAAAGTTATTTTTGTTTGTGGTAACAAATATTATTCAAAATCGTGATTATGAAAAAACAACATCGAAAAAAGAAATTTCGGACTATGAAAGTATACATACTACAAACCTATATCAAAATAATTTAAATATACTCTTTTCAGAATCTTGATCAAATTATGACATATAATGCAGAAGTTAAATTATCATTCTTTGCAAAAATTGTTCAAGTGATATTTTTGATGAAATAGCTTATGTAAAAATAACTGTTTTTTAAAAGTGAATAATGCTTTTGACACCAAGCTTAATTATATGAAACAGTCAAATATATAAATATATAGGTTTTTCAATATGCGATTATCTTATACAACTTTTTTTCTATTTTTATTAATTCGATAAAAAATAGAAAAACGGAACAGATGAAATGTCACAAATATCAAATACATTATAAATAATTATGCAGATATTTTGATATGGTTGTTTAATATTTTGTTTAAATGATTTACATTATTTTCATTAAATAAAAGTTATATCGAATGGTAATTAATATCCAGTAGGATATGATTCAATTATTTCTTTTAAAAATCTAGATAATAATTTGTTTAGTTAATGATGATATTGCTGCTTTTTTGATTGTTAATGCCTGATTTTCTCACACACTCACACTCATAACTTTAGTTCTGGTTGTTATTAATAAAATTGTCGACTTACATTTCGAATAACAGTATTTTCAACAGATCTGTGTTCCAAGTAAGAAAATATTCTTTGAAAAAAATCATTTTATTTACAATTTAATGATTAAGTTTTTCTTTCAAATAATATAAGAATTAAGATTACAATTAATAAGAAACGAAACGTTCCGTACGCCAAAAAGAAAGAATAATGCAATGATCTCAACAACTAATAAATCACATTTTAATTTTTAATCATAATCAGAAAATTCACCATTAACATATCCACATCGTTCGCATGGTAAACTGGCGCCGTAAGTACCTAAAGTAAAAATTTTCATAGTATTTTTCTAATATTCGAACAAAGATCATGCAATGTTTTCACTCTTCAAAATCCATAGATTGATTACAACCATAGCAATGCCATACTCTCCAATCGCTACATCCTCGACATTCAGCACAATGCCAGTCACTACCCTTGTCGCAAATTTCATTACGACAAAATAAATAGACTTGTGACATTTCATAATACGTCGACGTAATTTATCACGATCAATTATTCGAAGTGCATCGGCATTTTTTGCCTTTCTCATAAGCCATTGTGCAAAGCATGGATCAGCAGTACATTTTTTATCTTCACCAAAAACATACTCAAGATGATTAAACATATTTTCACAATCTTCATCGCAGCCACACCATGAATTACATCCTGAGGGTGTGGGTACGAATGTAGATGTTGTCCTTCGACTTAATCACATGCCCTTCCTCCCACCCCACGCGTCTAAACTCGTTTAGTGCCAAAAAAGTAAAACGCGCTCATATTTGAGATGCGTTTGAACGCGGCTGCTTGCTGAAACGCGGTTGAACACGTTTAATAATCATTTTGCAACCCAACCGCATCTAGACGTGTCTATAAATGCGTTTAGATGCGTCTAGTCTACGCTTCAGTTTTACATGAGTATCATATGCATTAGCATATTTCAACATTTTATGTGGAATGGGTGTGGGTGTGGGTGTGAGTGTGGATGGATATTTACGATATAGTTACATTTACACCCACACCCTAAAAGTTATATGACTCTGGTTTATCTAGTGACATTTTATTTAACAAAAATATCGAAAAACAATAGTTCCATAAAATTACGGTAATCGAATTGTTGCTGCAATCATAATATGATCTGATGGATGTGTTTCATCTGGATACGATTCACTAGAAGGATGATCTGGTAATTCCAACACGTTTTCTATCGTAAGATGACCATGAAAAAATATATAATCTAATGTAGCACAATAGTCTGGACAGTTGGGTGTATGAGCAAAGTCTGTGTAAGTCGGTTCGACTCCATTTTTCTCTCGATAAGCACTCTTCAATACTTGTTCAGCATTGCGCCGATATGAGATTTCATAGGCACTAGATTCTGGTATTTGATAGCCATCATAATTTTTCTCTGTTAAAGCCTTGTAGCATATATCTGTTGGGTCAAAATTGAAGTCACCAGCAAGAATAAAATCTTGTCCACCTGTTAAATGAAACATCAAATCTTTCACGATGGAAGAATGAATCAGCATAATACCAGGTTCTGTGTAAAGACAAGGCATATGATAAGTCCCTATATAGATTGATTTATTGTTAATAGTAACTTGTATACAGATGAGAGCATTGACTCTAGCCATAGCAGTTTCCCATGGATCTGGCATATCGTCTTGCTGTTCTCGCATGTCGCATTCCGATGTTAAAAGATTTTCTAGCTTTTCTCGAGGTTTACTGATCGAGTGTATAAAATCTCCAATTCTTATAATAGAAAGTGAATTAAGTTTCATAGAAGCTGGAATTGCAATACCTATGCCCATACAATCGTTATAACGTCCACCATACAAATGGTGAAACAATGTGTAATTCCATTGACGAAAAACTAATTCAAGTGCTGGCAACAATGTCAAAGATAGTTCTTGTAAACAGATGATCGTATTTTCATGGCGCTGAACTTCTTGTTCTAATTGAAATCGAATTAAATTCCATCGATAATCGGTTTTAAGAAATTCAGGTCGACATTTAGAATAAATTTCTGGTCGATCAGCATAAATAGGTACCAAAATATTGTATGATACGACACGTACGGTCATACTTCTCTTCTACAAAATAAAAGTGACACAGAATAACGAGTAGAATAAAATACTCGAATTATATACAAAAATGTTTAGCATATGACACATGTGTACATTGACTTATAGAGAAAAATGCTGAGAGAATCGAAAAACAAATATGTATTGAATGACTCGTAATAGAAATTGAAGCACATTTAGTAGATTTTTTCTTGTATTTATAAACTAAAATAAGTAATGGTGAAGTAATATAGTATGTATCTACTTGCTTCACTCGCTTCGAAGACCGAAGTGCATACTCGCAATAATTTACCTACTGCCGTCGGGTCCATATAATGAATCTTTCTTCAAATAAAATGGCAATAACATATTTCAGAGAATGAAAAGATCTGTTAGTTATTTTAAATGCTTTAATACATTCATTGCTAATAATAAGACGAGTAGAAGATTTCTTTTAAAGATCTTGAATTTGGTTCTGTAACACAAATTTTGGTTGGTATCGGTAACAATCAACTGGACACAAATATAGCACTATTGATACTAATGAAGTGTTACAAAGTTGTTTCTTTTACAACAGCGTGAGCCATATACAAGCATAGAAATAATATGTGAAACAAACATCAACTGAAAACCTGTAAGTACTTGCTGTAAGGATTTCTTGTTAGACTTTTACACGAATAATTCTTACTTGGATTTAATTATTACAAACATCTTCACCACCAGGCGATTTCTCATAAGTAATAAGTCGTTGGTGTTTAACTAGACCCAGCTCATTTACGTCACATTGTTGATAGTTTTATATGGGTTAAATCATCATTAGTATAAACTATGCAGCTCATATTAAATAAAAACAGATTTTTCAGCCATGTGGCAGTGCAGTTGCTATATGTTCATTGCATAAGGACATAGATCGATATCATCATATACTGTAAATAATTTAAGCTCTCAAAAAGCTCCTGAACTCTGAAACTATTAGGAAGAATTCAATAAGTAGATTTATCAATGAGTAATTATTGAACGATGCTGACAAGAAATTTTATATGGTGTTAAAGAAGAAAAATAGTTTTGAATAGTCGTAGCGCTTCTTTCTTTGTTGTAAAACCACCCATCAAGCACCAACCGAAATCTCGTTAATATGAAACAATGAAACATCGCTCGATGACATTAATCTTAATTTTGTATCATGTTCTCTTTCATCTACTCTCTTTTTATTAACAAGCTCTCGTTTTATTACCTTCAAGGAAATAATTATTTACTCAAAAACAAACTTCACTTACAAAACATAGAAATCCAAACGGTTAGTTTATACGAAGAATTATTTATAAATTCTTATGATGAGCATGAATCCAAGAGAAAAAAATAAAAGCCAATAGTATAACGAATAGCTTTCTATACTAATCCATTCAAGTTGAATTTATTAACAATGAAATTCGCCTGACTTTCAAAATCAACTCAATTGACGGTGAGATCGTAGTATGCCGCCAAGTATTGGACTGTTTAATCGAACCGATTGTTCATTTGCTTTGTGTCCCACTGATGATGATGGATAAAACAATGGATAGATAGAAAGAACGTCGACACGATGAATGTAGCATTGTTTTGAATTAGTCGAAACATTATTGAAGGGTATTATTCTTATTGACGGTTAATCACAATGGATAGGCCTGACGGTTATTGTATATATATTTGGCGGGTCATGTTCGACCTCGTCATTCATTTTTCGCTTCCTTTGAACACTATCTGTATATATATACTCGCAAATACTGACAAAACAAAATCACTATTTCGATAAAATAATGTCTCTATCGTGTGCTATCGAAACATGCAAACGTAAATCGCGAGCATTATGTCATTGTTGCAACAAGAATCTTTGTCCTGATCATTTGAAAGAACATGTTGATTTAATAAATTCACGAATGAATCCTCTTGCTGACGAAATAAATACTCTTGATAATCAATTGTCGTTATTAAATGTTGATGAAGTTATTGATAAATGTCGTCTAAAATTGGATAAATGGCGTCATGAGAGTCATGCTACAGTTGATCGTTTTTATGAAGAAAAATGTCAAGAACTTCAACAGCGTTGTGTTGAAAAAGTTGGTGAAAAACGAAAAAAAATTCATCAATTAAAATTAAAAACAAATGAACTTATTCAAGAACAAGAAGCTACACATGACGACATTTGTTCATTGAAAGCAACTATTAATGATATCAAACGTGACGTTAACCAATATGAAGAGAATGGCATTGTAGTCGATGTCGATCCTTTAATTATCAATCAAAATTTAGTTTCTATTGAACAATGGACATCGAATGAACTTGATATATCAACTCTTTCGTCACCTTATCGAACAGTTGCTTGTTCCAAAGATAATCCGCCTACCATGACTAGCAACAATCATTTTTTGTTAATAGATCAATATCCAAATTTATGTTTATATGATAAACAATTGACTCTATTAAAAGAATATCCATGGGAATATGATCCCATTCCTGATATGTGTTGGTCATCGACATTAAACAGTTTCATTATCATAACAAACAAGAATGGAGTCTTTCTGATGAATGAAAATCTAACATCACTTGAATGTATCCAAACGATCGAGAAGAAACAATGGTTGTCTTGTACATGCTCAGATTCAACTTTATTTCTAACGACAAATGAATCAGGCTCTAATATTTTTCAATTCAATCTTTTATCGTCATTTCAATTTATGAAACAGTGGAAATCTCCTCAAAGTTGTAACTCCGACGAGTTTATCAATAATATTGCTTATAACAATGAAACACTTGCTTTAATAATAGAAAACAGAACCAACGACAAAAAGCGCATAGAACTTCGATCTTCATCAACATTCGATCAACTCTGGTCAACCACATTTAATGCATCATATCATTATGAACACTGGATAAATCGTGTTTGTGCACTCAAATATAACGAATGGCTTGTAATCGATTACGGAGATTCACGTCTTTTCCATGTTAGTAAAGATGGACAAGTAAAGGCAAACCGTTCATACAAACCGAGAATCAACAATGCTGTTTTATTTGGTACAAATATATTAGTCATCAAAACTTTAGATAACGTCAATTGTTACAGAATATAATAATAGAACTATATTATTGTAAATAAAAGTCAATAGGTCTATTGTGTGTATTAAGGATTATAATAAATATTTTGTGAAATCTTTGAAAAATTATTTTTTCTTCTGTACACGTTTTTGGGATGGGTTCAGAGTAGCCTTATACCTATAAATAAGTTAAAATCGCAGTCATAATCTCGTCAACCTTGATTTTAACTGAGAGTTATATTGATTTCAACGTGTGTATCAATATGAGTTCTAGATGTCAGTGAGAGCATTCATTTTTCAAACACTCACACTACAGACGATTATTTCAAAAACACTAAAGTAGCAACAAAAAGAGGAAATGCCGTTATTTAGACTACAACAGTTGAGATAAAAATTAGCAAATACAGATTAACTTGTTTAAGATAAAGTAAAACACAATTCTTTAGAAATATTAAGAAAGTTCAAGATATAATTTAAGTAGATGCAGCTAATTTCGTCGATTCATTCTTTCTGAGAAGGATCGTTATTCCTACCAGAACACCACCTAGTCCTATAAGAGCGTCACCAATAATTACCAAAGGTAAAATAGAAAACTTTCTGCTCAGTGATGGCTTTGAAAATACTTCTCCAGCTTGGTTATATTCATAGTCAATGGCGCTTGTGCCGTCTATTGATTCAGTTGACGAAGTGGAGCTTGTAGACAATGTGTCGTTGCCAATTGGACGTGCCAAGATGATATGCGTTGTTGCGATCAGGATCAAAATTTAAAGTAGACAAATAAGCTCATTTTTTACATTTCTTATGCAAACCTTGCCTAGTGTGATGAGAATTTGTTTCATGCAATGACTGTGGAGTAACTATATGGTTGTCGAACAGAAGAAAATTATGAACGATGATTATGTTGTTGCATTGTCAAACGCTTTTCACTTATATTGAAAGAAATTCAAAGAGCCATCTTCAATACAAGGTTGATCAATATGTTTGATACGTAACTCATTCGTATTGATGCGTCATGGTGATGTGACTCATGTTATCCATGACCATAATATTGATCGTAACGTCAAATGATGACGATAGAATAACAGACTTCTTGACGAATATAACTTAGAAATCGAGTCCTAGAGAAAACCTTCATATATCCATTTTTTCCAAGAACCAATCCGCTGCATAGTATGGAGTTATAAGATTTGTCTTCGTCATTGGTTAACATCAATCGTAGAATTATTAGATGGAGAAGGAGCCAAATGAATGCCATGGATTCGAAGTCGCAAGTTGAATAATTCTCTCAAACAATCTACGTTAGCAGAAAGTTCTTATTCAAGCTTCGATTCTCTTTTTTTTCATTTATTTGATCACTGATGCGTGAATTTTTGTGGTTGAATAATTTCTTCTTGAGAGTAGCAGGACATCGAATTGCTGACCCATTGTTCAAAAAATCAAATAAATACTTTTGCGTTTCCGAAAACATTGATTATTGAACAGCGTCGTATAAAAATATCCAAAAAAGAAGATTTTTTCTTCTTCAATGTTTTCATTAATTAATCAGGGAAGTTTCCGTCATTGATATAAATAAACCAATGGTCAAATCAAACGAATGAAGTTAAAGTTCGGTGCAATGGTTGATATTGACTATCAATTAATAGCATTGACTTATATTTCACAAGAGTTTCGAAAAAGAAAAGATAGAAATTTCGTATTTTTCAATTGCGACACTGAATCAATATTATCGCATAGACTAAACATCCGTTGTTTTAATGCTAAGAAGATACTATAGGCTAGAAACATGCACCAAATTATCAACGATGTTTTACTTGATATCATCTTTTCCGGAGTAGAATTTAAACGAAGATTTTTTGCCTTAAAAAAAAGATTTCTTACATCGATCGATAAGTGATTGTATCAGTCATTTGTTTTGCTTTAGTGAATAGCATTGCTTAAATAAATCTAGTAAGAAGAGTGTGGATGTATAAATATGAATACTTGATTGATCCACTCCCGCACACCCACACATAAATAAAATGGTAACAATATCTCAAGCTTGCCTATATGATTAAGTCTTATTTTAAAATCAAGATCATATTCAGTTTAATCTTGAATACGAGCGAAGTTTCCCTACTCTGTCTTACAGGTGAACTACGCCCAATATCGACCATTGAGGTATGTCAACGAACTGGATCTGCAACAAATCACGAGTTGATTTGAACTAATAGCGCTCAGATCTTTTGAAATCAGCAAGATTCTCAAAATTTCATCAACAACCCTTTTCGCGTGTTTTGATAGAATTAGTCGAGCTGAAATTGTCACTCACTTATTTTTTTATCATTCAAACTATGAAAAAAAAACCATTTATAAAGAGATATGATATTCATTCATCTATGTCAAAGTCTAGCAAAAAGAAAGTCGACTGAATCTTATTTTCCATAATGAATATTCATTTCTAATTGTCGGACAAGAATCGTTGATTCGACCATCCTGGACGGCAGCTTTGTTTCTCTAGTTAGACAACTATTGCGAATCATGTCAACCAGCAATTCACGGTCAACATAAATATATCATCAATCTATTGATATAAATCAGTGCGCTAGAAAGTTGATCATGAATGAACGTCAATTTAATTTTTAAGATTTATCAGTCGACATTTTTTGTCATATGTTCGAATATCTCGCTCCGCATGATCTTCTCGACGATTTCGAAAGACTCAATCGACGATTTAATATTATGCTTACCGAATAATCGACAAATGAGCATTCAGTTATATTGCCATTATTTAAAGAAAATTGTTAGTAAACATGCTTCACAGATTGATTACCTTCATTTATCTGAACGAAGTGCACCATGTGCAGTAGATTATTTTCTGTCTGAAGTGCCATTAAAGGAGTTCACCTGGCCATCACTGAAAGCAGTGACCATTTAAGATGTTTCACGTAATGTCCTTGAAGCTTATCTAAAATTCAGTCATTATCACTCGATGTCGGTTACCATCGATTTTATTGTGATCAATATGATGAATGCTTTGATTTCGGCATTGCTATTCAAGTTCTCAACTGTTTGCCTCAATTCGTGGTTGTTCAAGAGAATTACTAACTGAACTATTGAATAATGGTCATCTACCACGATTGCAGAATCTACGCGTTACTTTTTCAATGTAAGTGACGGATCGTCAATGGAGATGATCAACTAAAATTTGTTCTTTTTTTTATGGCTTAGGACTCATGACGATATTGAGAATGAGTTGCCACTTCCAATTTCATTAAAACAAGCATTCGCATCTGAACTACGTCACATCAATCTGAAAATCTTTGCAGGTACAGCTTGGGTTTTAACCTTTTTCGAAGATCTTCTACGTTACAGTCAACTCGATCGAATGACTATATCAAGTTATGAAGGATTCGCTGATTAATAGTCATTTTCCACGAGTAACAATATTATGACAATGGTTAGCATTATTAAAATCGAAGATATTTACATTTAAACTGAACTTGGACACAATTGATGCCTTTAGTAATAGCGAAATTCGAGAAGAGATCTTTGCCGAATATCGACTAGCAACTGGTACAGAATCTGCAGCACGATATGGAAAGATATCGATAGTAATAATGATTCAACGTAGAGCTTCGAATGCGTTGCAGACGCACTAGTGAATGACTATGTTGAAGAAGTAAGTTCGATGAACGAAAATGACCGTCACACCATCATTCTCTCTTTGCGTAGATGGACATTTAACAGCTGGATTATATCGAAGACGAACGGCTTGTCCAATTGGAAGCCATATCTTGTTGGTATCATTTGAGGAAAATTAATCTCGAAGGTGATTGTCCAGACGATAAGTAAGTGTCATGTCACAGATTTATTACTGATTCATGTTTTTGAATAAAATCTAGTGGCGTTGCTGGCAAAAATATTTCACATTTGCTTCGTATTGCTCAATGATCACCCTATTTTAGTGAACTATATATCGAATATGATCTGGATTATGGTCGTGTTCTTTCATTGAATAAACAATTGGGAAACTTACTTAGTAGTCAGCTTGCAATCTTACATTTAACTGCTGAAAAAGCTAATAGTTCACTTGGTGATCTTGTTCGTATTATTGATAAGTTGGGTGTGGGTGAGTTTAAGCAATCTGCAACTATATTCATATGCACCCATGCCCTAAATTACTTCAAATGAATCAAGTTGTGCATAAAAAGCACGGTGATCGCTGAAAACGGTATCGCGTAAAAGGTGAAGATCAAGAATCATTTATTTATAGAAAAATCATAAAACAACGGCGCCTATTTTTTTCATGATGTGAAACAATATTTCGTGTTTCATACATTTGTTTCGAAAGAAAGAAATTTTTTAACTCTTCTTTTTATTGAAATACAAGAGGTCATTCATTGTCATTAAAAGAATTAGGAGTCAACATATTTGAAAATGAAAACATCTGTTTCTCTTAGCATCAAGTCAACAAAAACAAGAAGTTGGGTGTGGATGTGTCAATTTCCTTCTCATCACACCCAGACCTACACCTTATAGTTCAGCAATTGAAAATAATATTCTGATTATTTCGGTTGGATCTAAACGTAGATCAAAATTGGGGTATCAAAACAATTAATTTTGAAATCATATTTGAAAGATCGAATCATTATGGATAAATTTGACAAACCTTTATCGTACATTCATATTTAATGTAACGAACATGGAATATCGAAACAAAAACACCTTTTTTTTCGAATCCTAATGTTCGGTTCCGTGTCGTAGAAGATTTGTATCAGTTGTGAATTTAAGTTGAAAATAAAGTTAAATTTATTACCTCGAAATTAAGGAGCGACGATTTTTTCGATATACGAATATCAACATACGAAAAAACTTTTCTCAAAATACATTAGACTTGAATTGCAAATCATTCAACTTTATTACTGTTATTAATCTTGATGATAAGAAAAAACTAAATCTTCAGCTCGAGAATTAAATAAGGATGATTTATCTTGACTTTTAGTGTTAATATGGATGGGGGAAAAGTATTATTAACGGTAAAATTTTTCGTTCACGCACATAAGACAAAATTTAAATAGAATGAAGAACTCGTCCAGAACAAAAAATTAGATAATCATCAAGTTAAAATCTAGGCTACAGCTTGATTGTGGACATTTTTTTCCTCCAATTAAGGAAAAACGTCCGCAAAGTAGAAACAGGGGGGG